>JBBYHM010406186.1:0-12647 GCA_038381775.1 Adansonia rubrostipa
AAATTAAAGAATAAATGATGCACAAAATTCTTAATCATTATAAGCTCCTGACTTGATTTTTGTCATATATATATATATATATATAAGAGTTAAGTCATTAATTACTAATACTATAAGATTTACAAGGCTAACTTTTCCTCTGTAGTGTGTACATAGCTAGCTTGTGTAAAGTTCTTTTCATATGGTCTTTGTGAATTGTAAATCATAGCTTGTGTAAAGTTCTTTTCATATGGTCTTTATGAATTGTAAATCATTTGGGTACAAGCACATGTTCTTAGATTCACAAACCAAAAATTATTTAGCTTAGCCCAAAATTGATCTTGGGTCTGGTCATTAAACATTTTGTGTAGGTAAAGCTTTGGCAGTTTTTTTCTTGCCTAAAGATAATTACAGAAATGCATATATTCTAAATTATATGTATTAGCTTGTAAATTTATAGCTAGAATGAATTTTTTTCAATGTGTGTTAGATAGTGACCTTTTTTAGTGGGATTTAGTTTGGAAAACTATGTGCTATGCGCTTGTAGTTTTATGGCTAACAAAGATATGCTTCCGTTTAATCCAAATCTTCAGAAAAACAAAAACATAATACAATGTGGGATCCTATCACTACCAAAATCTTACTTGAAGCTTTTTAAGAGTGGAAAATCAGGAATCTCATTTAGAGCTAAGAGATGGTAAGCTATTGTAGGCTATTTCAATGCTAATGTTAATAAAACTACAACTAAAAGCAAGTTAAGAATAGAATGGATAGTCTAAGGAATGAATAGACTTCATGGAAACAATTATAGGGCAACGAAACAAGCTTGAGGTGGAACAATAAGACCGAAACCATTGAAGTTAATGCCATATGGTGAGAAACCAAAATAAGGGTAAGTTTTTTTATTTTTTATATTTTAAACTACAGTAAATTATTTGGAAAATTGGGTTTGTTTCAAAGTGAATTTACCTCGGATGTTAATATAGGATAATACAAAATATGCTAGATTTTGTTATTATGAGTTGGAGCATTATGATGAATTAGAGTTCATATTTAGGATACAGTTGCAACAAGTTAACATGCATGGACACCAACCATGAGTATACCTAGACAAGACAGTGCCAGAATGCAAATCTTGTCATAAAAAAATGTGTTGAATTTGATAATGAAGATCTTAATGTTGAAAAAGATCCTAGCCATATGGTAAACACTTAACTCAAGATAAAAAGAATGATGCCAAAAAAATGGGGAAAAAGATTGCAAAGAGTAAGACAAAGGTTGTGACTATAGCAAGCATGAAATAAGCATTGCAATGAATAATTGATACAGCAAAAAGTCACAATGCAATTGAATCCGTTGAAATTTTAGTGACATCTGAAGTCATTGGACAGTACTTTATTTTGGATTACATTCAAGTATTGAAATCTCTAAAAGATGAGGGCATATTGAGTTAAGCAATTTAGTTGAGCAGTAGAATTGCTTACGTATAGCAAATGAGAATCATTCTCATGTCTTTACCTGATAAAAATGACAAGTTATATTAGATTTTATATTAAGAAATTTAGAGAAGAGTACTTGAATAGGTTTGGCTTTTATCTGATGTTAGGTATCACATGCTAAACTATAGTCCTTGAAAGTATATTTTATTTTTCAAGAAAATGAATGGATCACAAATTTTCATATGGATTTTATTTTTGGGTCTACGGGAGATTTGATTATGCTTGGCACCAATTTGATTCATTGTTATGTTTTATTTTAATGTTAATTGTAATATATTGATGTCTTTGCAATAATGTTTGGGTTTATACTTCTATGTTTTGATATTATCATACAAATGGCTTCTAATGAAATCAAAGCACAAGAAAGAGTTGTAAAAAGAAAAAATGTGCGAAGTTTTGTCAAAAAGTATTATGGAGCAGCTGCAATTGCAGTTGTATATCACATAAAGTATTTGATGAAACAAGGTAACATATTTGATTATTTTGATAGATGGAATTGGGTTTAGGAAACATTAATACTCCTGGTGAAAGTTATGGAAAGTTTTAAGATGGAATCACATGTTACATTAAAACTTATAGATTTATTGAAGAATAAGAAATGGCTATATCCATCGAAAAGCATAACAAAATTAGGGTTAGTTGCTGTGATTCTTTAGACTTAGGCAAACAGTCCAATAAATCATAATGTACAAAATATATTTAAAACATCAAGAGAGACTGCGAGTAGAAAGTTCTTTGAAGTTTTAGATAGTTTATGCTTACTGGCCACTAAAATTATCAAGCCACCAAATTTTCAATTTCAAGAAGTTTTGGCCTTATTTTTAAGGATGCATTGGTGCTATAAATGGAATATATGTTCCTGTTGTACCTCCTGCTAATGACCAAATTCGTTTTTTATACACCTTATTTTGTCTTAGCCATTATTCAAGTCATCAAGGATAGTTATTCGGGGCATTATCAGGTTCATTTGGATAAGCATAGGTCAATCATCCATCATGCCTTATTAAGGTTAGGTGTTCGGGATGCCAAAGGTGCATAAACCCACATTTGCATGTTGTATCAATATAAAAGGGTTATGTATCAACACACATGCTTGTGTATCAATACAAAAACCTTTTGTACTAATACCAGGCTTCACAGTAAGTTAAAATCCATTTTTGGCTAACTAGTATCGATACCAAAGGTGTTGATAATGATACTAGACTCCAGGTATTGATATCAGTTTCTTTGGATACTTACTTCATTATTCAATACTTTGAGCAAAAATTTGCTCCGAGCATCGAGTATCGATGCTCAAAGGAAAAAATATATAGTTCATGCTATTTTCATCCCTTTACACCATGACATTAAAACACAAATTGGACCATGTTTTTGGCATAAAAAATCATCCAAATTTATACCAGGCCTTAGCATTGGACTTGTGATTGGATTTATTATAATTTTTGAGGCCCAAATAGCCATGATTAGGGAATATTCATGAATAAATTCATTTTGTTTGAGGGCAATCTTAGACTCTCTCATAGCTTACCTCCATGAAGTGGCCTTGATCCACTATTTTTGTTTAGCAAGCCAATGAATTAGAATGGCAGCTAAGCATAGTACTTTGTCCATATTTGAGTTACATGCACTAAAACCCTAAAGCTTTTAGGATACATTCCTTATCTTTTTTTCCTCCATTTGCTTGTTTTTACATTTTCATCGTTTCAGTGAGCTTTAACATGCTGATGGCCTTATCCTATGATTGTCATTCATCTTGTGGCCTTGGATGTGGTAGACTTAGCATTTTTCATGTTTAATTGACTCCTTTATCAAGTTTCCTTATTTTTATTTGCTTGATTCATCTTGAAAATGTGTTTTAATGCTATCATGAAATTCTAACAAGTTGTTCATCTTTGCATAAGTATGTTTACATCATTTCCATGGCATATTTCTTGATGTCATCTATTAAGCTAACATATTTATGCATTTTCACACTCATCTCTTCACATGTTGTCATCATTTCCATGTTTAAATGTCATCTTTACTTACTTGAATGTGCTTTCAATGTTTCTTGTCATGAATATCATGTTTAGTTCATTACATGCTTGTCAAAATGTTTGTTTGTTACTTGTCAAAAATATGTTTTCCTAAAACCCCTAAGTTAAGCCTATGTTAACCTTAATAAATATGGATTAACATGGACTTAAGGTTTTCTATTCATTCTTCCAATCATGAGGGAAAAATTAAGTTTTCCATGTTTGGATTCAATGTTTATTGAGGTTAAATATTTTTTTTACAAAAATAAAATGCTTCTTTTATTGTTCAAAGTTGTTTGTGCCTTTGATATTTTTGCCTAGAGTCCTTTTGTTTGTGAGAGGATCAATGAGCTATTTCATCATCCCAAATGACTTCAGGATTATGTAATAAGCTCATAAAGCCCATGTCGCTCATCCTTTATATCATAGACATTTGGATGTCCAAAGCCCTAGTTTAGTCTTAAGAAACTCAAGAAAACATTCCCCTATTTTTGCACTAATAGCATTATAGTCATGAATTGAAAAATTATATTTGAACTTTAAACCACTTTTTTGAAATTCTCTGATATTTTTCCTTGAAATGGCATTGAATTACCTTTCTAATGGTGTTTTGTCTGCTCTTAGATCATTCCAGGTGAGAAAGTTACAATTTTTTGAATTGATGTTATTTGGAGCCTCTAGAATCAACAATTTGCATTCTATTTGGGACATTTTGGCCTACCAAATGATTTTTTTGAATTTTTGTAATATTTTTCCTAAAAACTTTGGGAAATTCTCTTTTTCAAAAAGGGACCATTCATACTTAATGATTCCATATAAGTTAAGAATGATTTTTCGAAGTCTGCCATACCCTTTTTCCTGTATGTGTCAGCATTGTATTAGACCCAACTTCAAAAATTATTTTCACCTATAAGGTGATTTTTTAGGTTTTTGGGAACATTTTTACTTAAACCTTGTTGAGTCAGCTTTCCAATTGAACCTCACTTGACACCTAAAATCTCCGAATTTGCCTAGAATAAAATCAAAAAAAGAGGACAGTGCGATGCTATCCCTTGTTTTCAACATTTATCAAGATTAGTTGATCTCTCTAAATCCCACTCCAAGGCACTCGAATGTCTCCATATGATCTGGAACCAACCCGTCGAGTCAAAAAAAAACTTACATTAATTCCCATAGGGTCGGATCATAGCGCACTCAATCTTCATTTTATCACCTCTAATTTAACAATTTCTTTTAACTCAAAAATCACCTATTTTGCCAATAATTGTCAAAAATGTTACCATGCTAAGAAATTATCAAACTTATATCAATTCAAGTCATTCAAGCCCCTCTCTCCAAAAATCATAATAGTTTTGTTTATAAGGAGTAAAACCTTATTTTTGGGGAATACTCCAACCCCACTTTTTAAAATTTATCAAAAATCGATTTTTCTCTCTCCCAAACCTCTCCAAACTTCACAAAATTCAATCTCGATTTTCATGCCTCAAACAACTGATGGATTTGAACTTGTCTTAAAATTGTTGAGTTAGTTATTTCTAGACTAGTGATGACAATTATGAGATACATTCTGATCCCTCCTCTTTTTCCTTTTATTATTTTATGTGATTTATTTTATGCAACATTATCTCATTTGGTCATCTTACTAACATGCTTCCTTTGTAATGTTTATCTTACATTCATGTTTTCAAAATCATATTCAAAAAGTTACAAGGTAATATTCTATGTCAGTATCTTTCCCGTGTTTGGCATAGAATATCCTATTTTCAAAATTAAATCGATGAACATTTTAATCAAAAATCCTTATGTTCCCTACTTTTTTAGGGCGCATATGAGATTTAAATTTTTATCTAAAACCTATATTCATTTTATTCAAATCCATGCATTAAAAAGGGATTATATCAAAATAATGACAAGTTAAAACTGAGAAAACTAAAACCAAGTTAGGATATGGCTAGAAAGTTCTGAATTTTTGGCATCCTAAGAAGGATCATACCTCCTTCTACGTAACCAACTCTTGAGCCCAACTATTAAATCATTAGACTATGCAAACCATGGAATTGATATCTTGAGTTTTGAAACTTTGAATATTGATTTCAACAAGCATTCGATCATGCTTTGCCTAAATGGCTAGTGGCAACTTCAAGTGTCTGCTGCATGGTGGCCATCCAAGACCGGTTAGACGAGTGATTCATCCAAGGTCCCCTTCCAGAGTTACAAAGGCAAAGTCTCGGTCAAGAAGACACTTCTTTGTTAAGAATTTTATCACTTCCTATGCATTTTTTTTAAGTTGTGTGTGCATCTTAATCCATGAAAGATCTTTTCAAGGGGTCCATTATCGACATGTTTCATTGGTCGAAAAGGGTATCCAATGCATAACATCATTTTAGTGCGTAATTTTGACATGTTATTTACTTGTATTGCTGTTGGTTGGCCTAGTACTACACATGACAACTATATCCTTTGAACGATACTTGAAATGAAAAGCATGTTTCCCCATCCTTCAGAAAGTATAATTTATTATTTTTATGATATGTAAAATTAAATTTTTTTAATGAACTAATAATGAAACCATATTTTTTTCTTAAGTAAGTATTATGTTGTAGATACTGGATATCCTAACATAAAAGGGTACTTAGCACCTTATAAAAGTGAAAGGTATCACATTCTTGATTTTAGAGGCTTTAGTCAGCCATAAGATAGACAAAAAATATTAAACCATGCATTTTGTTCCCTAAAATATGTCATTGAATGAACCATTGGACTTTATAAGAATAAGTAACACATTTTACGTGATTTGAAACCATATCTATTGATAAAACAAGAGAAGATTATGGTATTAACAATGGCACTTCATAATTATATTTGAATTTATGGTAAAGACAAGAAGTTTGATAGATATGATCGTAATCCAAATTATATACCTGAATTTCAAGAAGAAAGAAGTAATGATGAAGAAATGGGTTCATCTATTCATAAAAGAGTATATGATGATGTTTACATGAATAGAGTTTGCAACCTAATAATAGCTACATTAATTATGAATTATGTGTTCATTATGGATAATTTATTAAAATCTTGTTTTATGATTTATTTTTATGCATGAACTTTTGTGTTATATATAAAAATGATTTTCTAGATGTTATGTTATTTGAGTTATTTATCAACTTTTATGTTATATTTTTAGATGTTTTATTTTAATAGCTTAGAAAAATAAATGTAGAAAGCTTAATTTTTATGCCTTGGAAATGTATAAAGTTAACCTTGCATGGAGTAAGCGTTCATTTGCTAGAGCGACTACAGTTGATGTTGGGTTTTTCTTTGAATGAAACATGGGAACAATTTTATGGACAAATAATTCCTTGAATGTTCAGCTTGTTTGAAGCATTACACTTTCTTTCTTGGTGGAAATGATTATAGTTACACGTTCTTTCTTGGTGGAGGCATTGTCTTGTGTCACTGGAGCAATTACTAATGCAACTAGTATAAGTTAAGAGTTAGACCAAAGTATTACCAAAGCTGATAGGGTTTGATTCCTATGAATCCTAAATTTAATCAAGTCAGCTACAATTAAGTTTGCTTTTTTTTTTTTGGTGAAATTTTATGAAAAGTGATGTTCTAGGTTTTTCTTTTAACTATTTTAATTTTATCATTTATAACCTTAAAATGTCAAATAGATGTTTGATTTTAATAGCTTAAAGAAATAAGTGTATAAAGTTTAATGCTTACACCTTCGAAATGTATAAAATTATGCTAATTTGATATTTTAATAGTTGTAGAAACTTGTAATATATGTACACCCTTTATAGTAATTTAAATTAAGTTAAAGTTTATACAAATTGTTTTACATAACAATATATTTATGAAAAAAAAGCAAAAAAGTAACTTTTACAAATAGAATTACCAAATAACTTTAACTTTAATTTTTAATTTTCAAGCTACTACTCTCAACATTTCTATATTAACATGGATTAGCAGCTCAGACATCAGATAACTAATAAATAATGCTGGTGGGGGACCATGAAAACCATATTATATGTTGATGGAGTGTTCTGAAAATGAACAATGATGATAATGATGATGAAGTTCTCTGAAGAATGAAATGGAAAGTGGGATGGTAGGGTGCACAAAGATAAGGTGCTCATGCATTTGCAATGGATCACTAGCATTATCTTCTCTTTTGTAGGTGCCAAATACAAAAAACACTAGTTGTTTGAGGGAGTCAAACCCATGATAACGTCGCTAAAAGCCGGATGCTCTACTAACAGAGCCGAAACGATATTATAGAGTTGCCTTATTTTTTAAAGTTTAAGGTTGACATATAATTAGTTTTGAATTCACAAATCTCTTTTTAAAGCTATAGCTAAGGTTAGAGGTGACAATTAGAAGGGTTTGGGCATGTTTGGGTTCGAGTCTATTTTACATTTTTTTTATTTTATGCAAAATTTAATTATTTTTACATAATTTTGAATTCTAAGCCAGGCATGAATTTGTTGGCCTGATCTGGTAAAAAAAATCTTAGTTTGGTTCCATGGGCCTAGTCAGGTCTTGAAAAAATTTTGAATTCTAAGTTCAGGGCTGAATTTAGCCTAACGACCCATTTAAGTACAAATCACTATTTATAATATTAAAAAGTTATTTTTATATTAACATTTACATATTTTATAATTAGATTTAAATAAAATAATAAAAAAATACTGTTTCGGGTTGAGCCTGCTTAAAACTTAAAATCTAAAACCCAAGCCAGATTATGCTAAGCCTATTAGGTTAGGTAGGCTGTCCAGCCCATGAGCAAGTCTAGTTGCTAGTCTAACATTTGATTTTTTTTTTCATTTTTCATATGGTATTATCTATTATGGCTTCCATTTTTTTAATTTATTTTCTTACTTTGTTATACTATTATCATACTCTAATTATCATTATTTGAAGTGATAATAATAAAATAAAAATAATATTCAAAGAAATATTTAAAATTTTACTACTAATATATATATTTTCAATATTTAATTAACTAATTAAATTAAAGAAAATATGATAAATGGATTATATACTTTATTGACAATATTTGTAAAGCTTATGATATGATTTACTTTTTGATAGATTATTATTTTATCATATATAGACTGCTCAAAGGTCAAGCTACCCACTCGACCCAATTAGGCTTGGGTTCGAATTCTCATATTTTTATTTCAGATTAGCTTGAGTCGACTCGAAACCTTGATTTTAAATTAAAATAACATATATTTTATTTAAATTTAATTATGAAATATATAAATATTAATAAAAATATAGTTTAATGTGATGAACAATAATTCTAGCCTAAACAGGCTGGTCTAGGCACATTAAATAAGGGCTTAGGATTACGATTTTAAAAAAATTTAGGTCATAACCCAACTTGACCCATGAGTAGGTTTAATCATATATAAAATATAAATTAAGTTTCTAATATTAAAGTAAATTATATATATTATTAATATTTAATATTTAATTCATTTTTGGTATCGTATTATCTATTATGGCTTCTATTTTTTTAATTTATCTTATTACTTTGTTATTGTCGCAATGTGGCCTAGATGTGAATCCTGACCAAGCCCGACTTAAACGGCCTTTGATTATATAAGTGGTGATGTATTATTATTTCAAAACTATTTATTCTTCTTTTTTTGGGCCATATCGCTATTAATATTCTCTTATTTCTGGGGTCTCGGTAGTTAAGAGGAATCATTTGCCCATCTTAAGCCTAAATAGTCATCACGAAATGACCATTTGTTTAGAGTCGCCACCAATCTGTTTTGGCCAGGTGAGATTGGTCACCTGTCGAAATTAATGCTTTAAGGGTCACGAAACCCTAAAGATAAATTATGTGTTATACAAAGAACCAAAGATCATTTTTAAGAGTTTAGGAGTCAGTTACAGCCACAAGTAAGGATCGACCCTCACCAAAATTCGTACCTTATTGATCATGATTAATTTAAACTTTAATTTTTATCTAGCTTCAATATGTGGTATTTAATTACAATTCCCGTATTGTTAAAATAAGATTTTATTCTTTCATGAGAGAAAATCAGCGTTTTCCATTTTGAAAATTGAAACATTTTATGCACCCCCAACGAAAAACCAATTAGACATGAACGTTCTTATTATTCCCTTTTATATCCAAACGGAATCAAAGGGACATAAAGGTTCTAAAAAACCAAAGTGTCTTTCACATCCTACTGGAGTACCTGGCAGAATGTGAAAGGTTTTTATTTATATAAAATTCTCGATTTTCATTTTGAAAAGGGTATATCGTTATTAGAATGATCCGTAAGACCCCTATCACATATGGGTGGGAGGAAGTTCATGCATCACTCTAACTCTGAGAAATTGCCTTTATTTGACAAAGACATATGAATTTTATTTGAAACAAAAACAAAAAACTTATAACTCGGTCTAGACACTGAAGTACTAATTCAAATCTAAGGACTAAAAAGATAAAAGAAAAACAAACCTATCCTTAAGTATACCTTCTGCATAGAAACACCCGGTGGTTACTTAAGACTAGGTTTTAAGAACAATTAAAATATCTATAAGGTTTACTATTGACACTAAGGCACCCGCCAACTACTTAGGATTTGGTTCTAAGGAAAATTAAAATATTTCTGAGGCTTACTATCGACATAAAGGCACCCGTTAACTACTTAAGATTGGTTTCCAAGGAAAATTAAAATATTCCTAAGGCTTGCCATCGACACTAAAGCACCCAGTAAAGAAAATTACGAAAATGTCTCTTGAGTATACCTTTGACATAAAAAGACCCCAGTACCCTTAATGGACTCAAAAATGACCTAAAAAGGCTAAAAAAACCCAAAACATTCACTTTTCACATAAAAGCATCTTGGTGAGGAAAAATTATGAAAATGCCCTTAAGGAATATCTTCGCCATGAAAGTATCCCGGTACCTCTCATGGACTCAAATATGACCTTAAAGGCTAAAGGAACCTTAAACATTCACCTTTGGCATAAAAACATCTCGGTGAGGAAAATTATGAAAATTCTCCTAAGGTATACCCTCTACATGAGAGTATCTCGGTACCTCTAATTGACTCGAAAGGACAAGTAATGATGATTCTTACTCTAAGTGGGCAATTTAGATTACAAAAATGACCTAAAGCATGAAAATTGCTAACGGGTCCCTAAATTTTTCAAAATTAAATATTAGTCCTAAATTGGTTTAAAATGCTAAAAAAGATATATTTATTTTTTTGACCCAAAAACACCCTAAATGAGAAGTTTAAATTTTAAAATAACCTAACATGGCAAAATACCATTAAGTCTCAAAATTTTCAAAAATTACATTTCATACCTTAATGGAGAACCAAAAGAATACGAAAGGTTTTTATATTTTTAGCACCTCACCGGAGGACCAATGGGATGCTAAAAATATTTAAAATAATCTAAGTGGATGGTTTCATGCTAAAGATAACCATTTGGTCTTAAAAATGCCAAATTTCCCAAGGGTCCCTAAACTTTCATGATTTTATACTTAGGTACCTAAGTAAAAAAAAGCCTAAATCATCACAAAATACAATTAATCGGGTAAAAATCAGCATGTAAATCATGAAGAACATCCATAAAAAGGTTCGGTCAAACACTTTTGACCAAAAAATTTTTTTCATTATTTCCAAACTAGCCCCTAAACTTTGAAAAATTACAAAACAACCCCTAAAGTGTGAAACATACATAGAGCATGATATGAAATACCTAAAATCAGTTTTCAAGTTATCCATGAAGCCTTCGGTCAAATCCCTTGACCATACAACAAATTTTTTTATTATTTGCAAACTAGTCCCTAAACTTTCTTAAATTTACAAATTAGTCCTTACATGATTAAAATGTAAAATTAAGCTTCAAATGAACCAAAATAATCATAAAAGTCACATAAAAGATTACAAGAAAAATTTGGTCACTTCTTTCTGCCCCTTGAAAAGATTTTTCAATATTTACACAAAAGTCCCTAAACTTCTTAAAATTATAAAAATACTTTAAAACTAAACAAATTGTATTTTAACTTGATAAATGCATAAAATACACTCCTAAGAGTACAAGTGTACTTCGGCCAAGCATATAGGTCTAAACAAAGATTTTTTTTATTTTTTTATTCTTTATTTATTCTTTTCGGATTAGCCCTTAAACTTTTTATATTTACAAAATGACCACTAAAATAGATATACAAGCATGACTTTCGGCCAACACCTGAGCAATCTACCAATCAACTTTTTAAAACTTAATAATCACATATTCACATTTTATTTAACATAAATTAGCACCAATATAAGAAAAAATTACAAAAATAAGCATATAAACATGTGATTTCACCATAATAACAAGAAAACACTGAAAGAAATAAAATATATATTAACATATATAGGACAAACACAACACCAAAACCAACATTATATCAACATAAACATGATTCATGAAGAAAAATATTTACTAACAAGAAAAAAATAAAAAAATAAAATAAAATTAAGGAAATTAGTTCGTGGCCATTATGCTTAGTCTTTCAACATGGATAAAAAAATACATGAACTTAAGCACATTTTTGGCTCACCAAAGAGAAGAAACAAAAATGTATCAAACAAATAAAACTCTAAAGATTTAAGTGAAGGCCAAAGAGGATATATTCATCCTCCTTGGCCTAAAGTTTCATCCTATTTTCCATTTTTGCTTTTTTTTTTTCTTTTATTTGATGTTTAGTTTACTTGTTACATTGGACAAGTAATAGATATTGTCATAAGCCCATGCCTTTGTCATCTTTTCTTACAAGCCACCATCTCCATTGTCATGATTATGCTAGTTTAGGTAAAATGATGATTTTGGTTAGCTTGATGGAATTAGTTGGAATGAAACTAAATCAATCGAAAAATAATTTAATTCCTACCAAATTAGGTTTTATCCAACTAAATTGGCAAATTATAAAATTAATTATGTAAAAGCAAAATTACATTATGAATTAACAAGTCAACATAATTTTAGAAGTAAAGAAACAAATGCAATAAGGTGCATAAAAAGCCTAATTGAAAATTCCATGAAAAAACATGATAATAAATTAAAATTCATGTACTCAACAAAATTTCACATAATAAATCCAATTAAAAATTTAACCATATAGAAA
>JBBYHM010406197.1:0-12646 GCA_038381775.1 Adansonia rubrostipa
GGTCAAGTAAGCTTGTGCAAGCAAAATTTTTTTATTTCAAACTTAACTTGACTCGAACAAACCTTTAATCATGATATATATGCTATAATCTCTCTAAGCTCTAATCTAATTAACAAACCTGGAAATGATATTAGGTGTCTAAGCTCTTTTGAACTCTACCTTCCATAAGTTTGAGAACAAATTATGCCATTTGAACTAGTATTCAATTAGCAATTGTCGCTATTAATAATAATAAGGTTAATATACCATTTTGACCCATGTACTATAATCTGATTTATAATTTAATACATAAAAAATTTTACAATTAGGCACTTAAACTTTACTTCCGTCATACATGTTGGTTTAAAGCTTAACAATGTTTACATGTCATTTTTCTAACCAATCATAATTTTTGGAAATTTTTTATTTAAAAAAATAAAATTTTTCTTAAATGCTGACATGTCAAGATCTTATTCGTTAAAAAATAACACGTTAGCACCGTTAAGCATTAGATTAACATATATAACTAAAGTAAAGGTTAGATATGTAATTATAAAATTGTTTTCTTCAAGTACTAGATCGTAAAAGACATTATCATAGATGCAAATAAATCTTTCTCAATAAAACATTAGGTGATTTTTGCTGCCAATTTATGTAGTTAAAGAATTAAATCGGAAGATTAGAAAAGATAAATTTGACTTATTAACATAAGAAATATTTTAATAATTTTTATAGCATAAAAATGAGCCCATACTAATACCATCGATGTACATAAATCTTTCTTAATAAAACATTAAGTGATTTTTGCAGCCAATTTATGTAGGCAAAGATTTAAATAAGAAGATTAGAAACGATAAATTTAGTTTATTAACATAAAATATTTTTTAATATTTTAATATTTTTTATAGCGTAGAAAATGATTCTATAATATTGGTAGATTTTATAGTAGTTGGATGACGGATTTTATTTTATGAATAATATTAAAATATTTAAAAATTATTTTATATTAATATTTATATATTTTACAATTAAATTTAAATAAATTTTTTATTAAATAAAAATTTGAATTGAATTAATTTAAATTATTAAAATTTTTATTCAAGATCCGACTTGTACAATGCAAATTACACGTGAAATAAAAACAAAAAAATCCGAAGAAACGCTATGAAATTTTGCGTTCTGTGGGCTTTTCAGCTCTAAATAAACAGAAATCCTTCCCAAGCGCCATGGTTTTACTTGACCGCTGCCTGCCACCCTCAACGCCGTCACAGGATCAGCAACTGGTGAGTTTCTCGTACTCTGATTCGAAATATGTATATATATATATATATATTTGATATTTTATTTCTGGGTTTAGGGTTAGCTTTATTAATTTGCATTAAATCCACGAGCTTTTCTTCAAATGTTGCGAGAATGGACCCATAAATTTCTTTTAACTGTTTAACAGGTTAAACCCTAAGAAATTAAAAAGATTAAATTTGGCTAAAAGTTCCATGGATTATTAAAATTAGCCTTTTGTTATAAGCTGAATGAAAGTCATTTGATGAGATTGTTATAAAGCAGGTAATATCTAACGGTGCGATTTAAGAAGTGGTACATAGCAGGGTCATTAGAATTATTTACGAGTCAAATTTTATATTTTATTTGTAAGTTTGATTTATTTGAATTAAGTTTTAGTTATATTATTTATAATTTAGATTAGTCTAAGTTAACTTAAATTAATATTTAATAATAATAATAATATTTTTTAATTTAATTATAAAATCTACATAAATATTAACATAAAAAAAAGTTCTGTAGTATTTTGAATTAAACGTAAAAAATTTTCGAATCATGACTCGATCAGTGATATTTTCCTACTCCTTTTGGATACAAATACGGTACCAACTCAGACTCGGAACAAAGTTGTCAAGAGCTAACCACAATCACGGTAGAATCCTCCGTCTGCGGCGTGGTGTCTCTCGTCTTAACATGCATTTTCACCGTTTCATTAAGCGGTCGACTTGATCCATCAGGCACAGTTGCGAACTACCACCCGCCAACCCCTCCACGCTTTCCTTTTGGTCTCAATTTCTCGACTGTGAAGTTCCTACCGTCGGAGGGTCGCCTCAGCAAACTGTATGCAAACAAGACCACATTGGCATTAATTGTAAGCTAGACAGTTGAATTTTGGCATGTCGAGTAAACATACGGTACTTTAAGAAATGTCATAACCACAATAAGAAGGTTTTTGTTCAATTGAATAGATTCTTTTGTTAGAGTTAAAAAAGAAAAAAAGGTCGATTTCTGAAATTAAAAGCAAGCAAACTTCGCCTCTCAGTCATCGGAAGCTCGCAGTTTCTTTCTTGACAGAAAAATTATCAGCCTTTGCTCCTCATAATAACAAACAACACTAAACTCTATTCTATCAGTTTGTCGACGTCTGATCGCTCTAACTCTTCCACTCCCCAGATTTCAAAATGTGACAGAGAAACAAAGAATGCGACCGTGACAATAGCTGGAACATAGTAAATGGCAACGGATGACAAAAATTATATCAATGATTCTAATTCTTGCTCCTTCTTTGAAGGCAGAGGCAGGGAGTAGTGCAATGTTACCTTCATTTTGTTGAAGTTCAGCCTCTGAAGAAATTCTTGATACAGCATTTCATCCTCTTTCTTGGAGGTCTCTAACGAACTTCATCTAGACCCTCGATGGTGCCATCCCAACCCTCGGGCATAACCTTGAACTCGGGTTCCTATGGAAGGTATGCTACATGGAATTCCCGGTTACGGGAATTGAAAAATATGCAGCAGCAAATAAGCTAGCCATTGACCACTAAACTACAACCGACTTTTAGTTATTTATGCACTCTTTTTCTATTCAAAGACATTTTTGCAGACGACAAATGAGAGAGTTCATTACAGAAAGTGCATGAGGAGCTAACCAAGTACTTCGAAAGCAAGAAAGGAAGCTTCCTAGCAGGAAAATGAAAGCAAGGAGAGAACAGTGTCTGTGCATGGGATGTGCAGGATGAAAATTATGTTATTAAGAATCAAGTGTAAGCGTCGGATGTAAGGATATGTCCATGATGGGTATGTTTATTTTTGTTTTTCATGTAAGAGATCTTAAAAGATCATATCTTAATACTTATATTCAAAGACGTGTCAGACATAGACATCGAATGCAGATACTTTAAGAAAAATAAAAAGTCAAGAAAGTGCATGAGAAAAGCACCTAAAACTAGGAATCCAATAACATAGCAGCGGAAGACATCAATATAAAAAGGGACTGGTATAATGCAAGAGAATCCCCTAATCTTGTAAAAGTTCCATTATTTCTTTCCCTTTATCTAAATCACCAAACATAATATATAATTGAGTAATTTCAACCTATGCTAGCTGGATTTGAGAGTGAGTGTTGAACATGGATACATGTTCAATTTGGGTATATTCAAATCTTTTATGGTTTTTTCTTATATTTTTGGAGGATCAAACCTATACTTATATCTAAATATATATTAAGTGTCAAATATGGATACTTTTAGAAAATAAAAAATAGAAGTTCAGCTAACGTACAACAACCTATAATAATCACCACCTTGGAACCTAGAGAATTCAAAGGAAGAAATGCAAGCAAAAGTAGAGAATATTCAGTCATAGTCGATGCCAATCAAGATTAGCTTAACAATCAAAAATAAAAGATAAAAGAAAGTGTCAGAGATGGCTTGAAATTCATCTCTGTTTTTTGTCAAAGTAAGGCATCGAACCTAACTCTGCAAAATTTGGTTTCCATTCTTTCACCAAGGTCTACACACTATTAATGGCTATGGAAATTTGTTCAATTCTTGCATTAAATGCAAGGCTGGTTATGATGTGTATAAATAGGCCATTGAGCCTCGGCAAAGAACAAGCAACAGTGTAGAAGTAAGTGCAAGCCGAAAGTGAGATTAGAGAGCAATCTGTGTAGTGATTTTTATCAAGTATTTTTGGAGAGTGGAGTCGTGAGCTATTGGGTAGTGTTTTTTTAGTGTTAAAACACTTGTAATCTTCTACTTATTATTATAGTGAAATTTCTCATTGCCTCTACCCGTGGATGTAGGCTTAAAAGCCGAACCACGTAAATCCTCGTGTTCCTGTGATTATCCCTTTTTTTTGCATTTCACTTCTCGTTGTGTGTCTTTTTTTATTTTTTAGTGAATTTATTTGCTATCATATTGATGTGCTCGAGTCAGTTGTAGCTCAATAAACTGGTATCAGAGCTTTCGTTTCAATAGCTTTTACAATATTTGCAAAGTGGTTCTGCTCTTGATATTTTTAAATTGCTTCCGTTGTCATCTAAATCATTAATATGGCTGCAAGTATGTCATCCACTAAATATGAAGTTGAGAAATTCACCGAGAAGAATAGTTTCAGTCTATGGCGTATCAAGCTGCAGGCAATATTGGTCCAATAGGGATATTGAAGGCACTGTCTGGTAGAGATAAACTACCAAACACACTCTCGAAAGAACAAATGGATGAGATACTAGAAAAAGCACATAGTGCTATGTTGCTAAGTCTAGGATATGAAGTATTACGAGAAGTAGCTGAAGAGACCACTGCATCTGGTTTATGGCTTCGATTAGAGAGCAAGTATACGACGAAGTCATTGACAAACCAACTTTACCTCAAGCAGCAACTTTACACCCTTAAAATGGATGAAGGTATACCCATTTCATAGCACCTGGATACCTTTAATTCTATTATTATGGATCTCAATAATATCGATATTAAAATTGATGACGAGGATCAAGTACTAATTATTTTGTGTTCTCTACCACCTTCGTATGAGAACTTTATTGATGCTATGTTGTATGGTCATGATGATATTTCTCTCGAGGAGGTGACAGTTGCCTTGGGATCTAGTGACTTAAGAAAGAAACTCACTAGTAAGGCGAGTGAAAACAATCAAGGTGAAGGTTTGGTTGCTCGAGGGAGGTCCAAGTCAAGAAGTGATAATTCAAGTAAAAATCATTCCAAATCACAATCAAGAAAAAAAGCACAGTGTTATTACTATAAGAAATTTGGGCAAATCAAGAAAGATTGTCCAAAAAGGAAGAATAAAACTGAACCACAAGAACAGTCTAATGATTGTACAAATGTGGTTGATGTAGAATCTTCAAGTAATGTTGAAACTGTTCTGGTAGTATCTGATTCTCATGTTGATGAAAGGTGGACTCTTGATACAACTGCCACATTTCACATTAGTACCTCAAAGGATTTATTTTCAACATATGAGAGGTATGCTAGTTTAGCACTAATGGGGGATGACCATGCATGCCAAGTTGTAGGGATTGGCATAGTCCAAATAAAAATGTTTGATGGTATTGTCAGAACCTTGACAGGTGTACAGAACATTCCCAAAATGAAGAAAAATCTAATTTCCTTAAGTGCTTTGGACAAGAAGGGCCTTCAGTACTCTAGTGAAGGTAGAGTGTTGAGGGTATTCTCTGGTGCCTAACTGTGATGCGTGGACATCTAGAGTGAGGACTTTACTTCTTGGATGGTAACACGGTTACAGGTGCTGCAACGGTGCTATCATTAATCGATCCTGATTCTAACACCACCAATTTATGGCATATGCAACTTAGGCATATGAGCGAAAGAGGTCTATCAGTGCTGAGCAAGAGAGGTCTGTTATGTGGGCAGTGTACTGGGAAACTTGACTTTTGTGGAATTACGTCTTTGGCAAGTAGACTCAAGTAAAGTTCAGTACCGAGATTCATAGAACTAAAGGTATAGTGGATTATATTCATTCTGACCTTTGGGGTGCTCCTTCAACTATTTCAAAAGGTGGTTACAAATATCTGTTAACTTTTATCGATGATTACTTGAGAAAAGTTTTGGTGTATATCCTGAAGCACAAAGATCAAGTGCTTGTCAACTTTAAGTAATTTAAAGCCTTGTTCGAAAATCAAACAGGGAAAAAAATCAAGTGACTTCGAATGTATAATTTCTTAGAGCATTGCTCAGGTGAATTTAATGAGTTTTACAAAAATTAAGGAATAGCGAGACATTGTACTGTTCGCCATGCACCAGGCATAATGGAGTTACAGAATGCATGAATAGAACTCTTTTGGAACGAGCTTGTTGTATGAGATCAAATGCTGGGCTCGGTGAAGATTTTTAGGTTGAAGCAATAAATACTGCATGCTATTTGATAAATAAATCTCTGTCTATAGCTATTGAGCTGAAGACTCTTGAAGAAGTATGGTTTGGTTCTCCTACTGATTACTTTAGTTTAAGAATATTTGGCTGACCTGCCTATGCTCATGTTAATGAAGGCAAACTTAAACCTAGGGCGAAGAAATGCATATTTCTTGGATACGGCCAATGGGTGAAAGGATACAGGTTGTGGTGTCTTGATTCGGAGTCACCAAAGTTTATATTCAATAGAGATGTGACTTTTGGCGAGTCATCCATACTTCGATCCACCACTAACTCTAGAAAAAATGAGGAATCGGATAAAAGGGGAGATCACGATGTTAAGAAGCAGGTGGAGTGTCAGGTGGAAGCTTTAATTTCTATGGAAGGTATTTCAATCCAAGATAATCATGATGAAGTGCAGGATTGTCATGAAGATACGAAACCTCAAGAAAAATAATATAGCATTGCCACTGGAAGAGCAATGAGGTAAATTAAACCACCTTAATGATATGCAGATGTAAATCTGGTTTCTTATGCACTTAACGTGCCGGAGTCCATTGGTACAGAACTTTCTAGTTATAATGAGGCTGTCGCATGTGATGAATCAGCACAGTGGGTAATTGCTATGAGTGAAGAGATAAAATCTCTACACAAAAACCACACTTGGGAGTTGGTTGAACCTCCAAGAAAGCAAAAGATTATTGGTTGCAAATGGATCTTCAAGAAAAAAGAAGGTGCACAAAGGTTTGAGGCAGTTAGATTCAAGGCAAGATTGGTTGCTAAAGGCTTTTGTCAAAAAGAAAGGATTGATTATAATGAGGTTTTCTCCCCGGTTGTGAAGCATAGCTCCATTTGTGTGTTGCTTGCCATGGTGGCCAAGTTTGACCTAGAACTTGAGCAGTTTTATGTAAAAACAACATTCTTGCATGGTAAGCTTGAGGACTACATGAGTCAACTAGAAGGCTTTGCAGTGCCTGAAATCAATAAGTTGAAATCTCAGTTAAGTGGTGAGTTCAAGATGAAGGATTTGGGCATTGCTAAGAAAATATTTGGCATAGATAGTCACAGTGATCGTAAAGCGTGTAAGCTTTGCTTATCGTAGAAAAATTATATTGAAAAGGTGCTTGAACGCTTCGGCATGAATAAGGCTAAACCTGTGAGTACTCATTTAGCAGCACATTTCAAACTCTCAGCACAGTTGTCACCATAATTTGATAAAGAAAAACAGCAGATGTCTCATATCCCATACTCGAGTGCAGTTGGGAACATGATGTATCCAATGGTTTGCACTCGTCCAAACATTTTCACATGCAGCCAGTGTAGTAAGTAGATATATGGCTTGTCCTGATAAGGAATTGGTATCCGCAATCAGTGAACACCTTGAAGGGCGCATGGAAAAGGCAATTTAGTTTGGATAAATTTACTATAATCTTTCGATTAGTTGAATTTCAAGCCAAGGTAGAGATTTGTCAGAGATGGCTTGAAATTCATTTTTTTTTTTTCAAAGTTAGGCACCGAACCTAACTCTGCAAAATTTGGTTTCCATTCTTTCACCAAGGTCTACACGCTATTAATGGCTATTGAAATTTGTTCAATCCTTGCATTTAATGTAAGGCTGGTTATGATGTGTATAAATAGGCCATTGAGCCTCGGCAAAGAACAAGCAAAGGTGTAAAAGCAAGTGCAAGCTGAGAGTGAGATTAGAGAGCAATCCGTATAGTGATTTTTATCGGGTATTTTTGGGGAGTGGAATCGTGAGCTACTGGGTAGTGTTTTTTGAGTGTTAAAACACTTGTAATCTTTCACTTATTATTGTAGTGAAATTTCTTATCTCTTCTGCCCCTGGACGTAGGCTTAAAAGCTGAACCATGTAAATCCTTGTGCTCTTGTGATTATCCCCTTTTTTTTGCATTTCACTTCTTGTTGCATGCTTTTTTTTTTAATTTTCTAATGAATTTATTTATTGTCATATTGACGTGCTCGGGTCAGTTTTAACTCAACAGAAAGATTAAAAAAACCCAAACACCCATAAGTAATCATATAAAAGGCTAAGGCACTATCATTAACGTCAAACATCTATACTAGCTACCTGCATCTAGTTTAAGCAACAATATCATGAAAATGTTTTTATAATTTAATGCATCAGACATCCATTTTTCAATGCAGTATCATCTAAAACTTATTAAATCAATCATGAAACAAGTTTCAAATATAACAACAAGCAACTTAAACAAATAAAGAAAAGAAAGAAAGAAAAAAGAAGGAAGGAAACTACTCAGGGCAATGTTGAGAAGGAACTCGACAGAGTCGTCAAGAGGATGACCAAGCTTTTTCCTTTATTTCTTCCTCATCTTTCTTCAAGCAAAAGGAATAGCTTCCACTCTCTATCTCATAATCCTAAAATCCTTAGCGTATTTCTTAATTGTGTAAACCTCGGGGTTCTGTTTATGCAAATGACACATTTTAGCCTATTCGAAATCTTTAAGATAAGACCCTCTTGCACGAGGCTCAAGCACTCTGCTTCAGCAACACGTTCATGTCAAGCATTCGTTTCCTATCCATCGATGAAATCTTTGAACTTCTTGTCCTTGACATTCAACTGTTTCAACTTATCAACTTCTTTTTGAAGATCGCAAATCAGTTCCAATTGATTAGCATCTCCATTTCTTGCCTGGGGACTGATGGCTCCGTCGAAATGGTCCTTGGTCAAGCGATTGGACCAAGAGGAAGTAGTGCTCCAAGCCAGATTATTGATGGAACAAAATTGGATTTACCAAAAAATCACGAAAGCTCAACGGTAGTCTTTTCACTCCTAATAAGCTTAATAAGTAATCAATATAGCACAATAGCACAATAGCACAATAATAATATCCAACAACATATAATCAGGCCAAAAGAAAGCAAGAAACAATAATCACATGAGACACAATATTTTTACATGGAAAACCCCTTTAAAAATAAAGGTTAAAAACTACAGGACATGGAGTCTACTCAAAATCCTCACTAATACAAAAAATGTTAGCCACATGATCACAATATTTAGCTAATATAATGAGTACATAATTCTACTTCTAGCCATTCACAAGTGATCACAAAAAATAAAGAGAAAAGTTAAGAAATATCACCAAAAATAGGGTTCACGTAATAGATTTAGAAGCTACAATGCTTCAGTGAAAAATCAGACATTCAAAATCTATGAGATTCCTTGCTACTACCAAAATTTCAGCCTGATTGGACCATAAATAACCCTTCAATTGAGACCTTGATGAAAATTGTCGAAGGCATAAAAAAATAGCTGACTCTTTTCTCTCGCATCTACCTTTTTGCCCGACCCTTTTCTGTCTAAAAGTGAAGATGACTATGCTGATATTGCCTGCTATTTTTCTTTCATTTAAATGAGACAACAAAATGGCCAAAAAATAGGCCTTATGTGGGGTAAAAGAATGGTCCACATAGGAGGATCCAAAAAAGCCCAACAATCATCAAAATCGGCTTCCCGTGACCAAATGGCTCAAAAAGGCTCATTTGGAAGGGATATTGACTTCTTTATGGATAAGAGACGGGATATCAGGTGACGAAGATTATGTACTTTCATATCAATTTTTGAAACAAACGTAGTTGCACCCAAACAAAGATTCAATAAGCAAAATTTTTTTTGTCCCCTGATTTTCTTCTTTAATTTGCGAGGCTCATAAATTATTATCAAAGGAGATGAGTTAGAGATCAAAATTGCCCGAATGAAATCAATGGCTAAACCGTAGAGAAAGTAATTGGGTTGGTACAGCAGAGATGATGAAGACTTAAAACATGGAATAATAATAACAATAATAATTGAAAAAAAAAACAAAACCTTGTAAACCGTAGTTAGACGTGACAATATTAGACACGATTATATTAATATAGCATAAATAAAATATAACATGATATGACATAAATACATCTCTTAAAATCTATGAAATATGGTTATTAGTATATCAAAATTTATATAAACATAAGATAACTTAAGAACTAACAATATTTAATACGATTATATAAATATGACATGTATAAAGTAAAAAATACATAACTCGACACGATTCAAATGCATTTTGAGAATCTATATAATATGACTTATAAACGTATCAAAATTGATATAAATATAAAAAACCTTAAACACATTATAACATAATAAAATATATGAATATGACATGATATACGAGTTGCCATATCTATCTTAAACATGATTATAATGTGATAAAATATACAAATATGACATGAATATATAAATTATTAAATTTAACCTTTGTAGCTTTGGTTAGACCCAATAATTAGTATATTGGTTTGACATTTGTATATTTTTACACATTATAACGGATCAATCAGAATGGAGACAAGGGGAGAGGCATAAGAAAGATAATAAAGCCTTGTGAAAGCTAAAAGAAAGATAACAGAGCCTTAAGCAAACAAAGTCTATAAGAATGTAACTCAACCATCTCATCTAGAGCAGAATATCATGTTTAAAGTATTATATATTTATATATATTAATATTTTAATAATTTATATTCTAAATACTATATCAAAACTAATTAGTAAAATAGTCGGGTGGAACAGAATAGGGAAATGTGAAAAGGTTATGGATGTAACGTCTCCACATAACTTAAGGTTTTCAACATTTACGAAAGAGTGGGACAAATGCAGATAACAAATTCTTGCTTCGCCTTGCTTCATTATCATCTTTAATTTGAACTTTTATGATTAAGAATTTGATTAGTTAAATATTTAAATTGAAAATTTTCAAACATTTAAATCAATACATAAACATGATTTAGTTTTCTAATTTATTATGTTTATTAAAGTATATACGTTTTTCTTTTCTGTTTTAGTAAAGGAAGAGGAAGTTGGAAGAAAAATGAGAAAGAACAAAGAAAACTTAGGGATCGAAAAGGTATATCAATTTTTTTTTTAATTTTCTTAGTTACTTATTTCAATTCATAGATAATAACCATTATTTTCTTTAAATAATTGTAGAAAGAAAATGCTAATTAATATTTAGTGATATTGATCATACTTATAAAAAAAATTAAAAAAATTTTAGGCTGTGACTTAGCCTTGCCCCTAATTAGGATTATGTAATATTTGAATCCGCATAATTACCTTAAAATTTACCGTTTATTATCTGCATTAAATCCACTGATAATAATCCGAATCTGAATTAAATAATATTATTCGTCAGATATCAAAATCGTTAAAAATCTGAATTCAATCAATAGCTAACCTAAGAAACCAATGTTCAATTCTCTCCATAAGAATAAATTTTTACGTTTTGCAATAAATGAATAATGGTTTCAGATATTTAAATATATTATTCACAAAAATAATATGAATTTGGATGGTAAACATTATATTTAAAAGTAATACAGATCCGGATAACGGATATCCAAGTATTCATATCTGCATAAGACGTAAATAGTAATTATATTATTTAAATCTACATATGCTTCAAATCTGTAAAATTGGATTAGATAATTATAGATATTTGAATCTACAACATCCATTGCCATCCTTGGATGAGCGTTTAAATTATTAACTTTAAAATTATTAAAAAATTTAAAATGTTAACCTCTGTAATTATTTATATAGTTTAAATAAATATCTTTTAAAAATGAATTTTGAATATTAAAATTTGATCGAATAAAAAATTATAAATAATAATATTAAAAATAAAATTAGAAGAATATGAAATATGGATATAATTAGATTTATAAAAATCAATAGATATTCCTAATAACATAAATAAATAAAAAAATTAAAATGATTTTTTTTTTGTTGTTAAAATTGAAAAAATAATAACCAAATTGAAAAAGAAAACAAAATAAATACTAATATCTTAATAAAAATTAAAAAATTTTACGAATTTTACCTCAAAAATAAAATTCAACAGAAAAATCTAAAATTTCTTTTTCGAATGCTAAAAATTTTAAAAATTTTTATTTTTATTTTAAAAATTTTAAAATAATTTTTTTTAAAACCTCTCTTGAAAAATAAATTCAATCTTGGAAACCCTTGAATCAAACATAGCTTGGCAATATTCCTCCTGTTAGCGCCACTAGTCATTCCCCGTCAAATCGTTGACCTTCCCTCACTCAATAAAAACACGCACAATGCGTGTGGTGTGTGTGTGTTAGTGTTTTTTTCCTTTTTTTTGTTCATTTACCACTCTGCGTTTTCCCGAGAAATTTCCCTCTTTGCCAAACAAATTTTCCATAGAATATGATTCGATCGTTGCGAAAAAACAACATAAAACTCTAAGCGGGCAAGACTCAGTAGGATGAGTTCGGCCTATGACCTCTTCTTAAACTTACAAAATCGAAAGCTTTTCTCTTCAATTCTCTCATGGAAAATCGAGAACAAGAAGACCGTGACAAAACCCTAATTTTCGACCCGAAACAAATCAATGCAACTCAAGAAAACGTGAAATTAATTGAATGGGAAGATTTCGAGCATGAGCTTACTAGATTGTG
>JBBYHM010406218.1:0-12644 GCA_038381775.1 Adansonia rubrostipa
AGACATGGGTTAATCATAACAAGATGTATGGATATGGCATAAAATGCATGAGCAAGAGCTATCAAAATAATGAGGATGAAATAAGGCATTATGCACTTTAAAGGGGCATTAAGGCATCTAAATCCTAAACTATCACAACCAAAGGCCATAATAATGCATGAGAATCCTAAGAGGGTGATGGAAACATGGGAGCTCACTAAAATGATGAAGATGTTGAAAAACAAAAAATAAAAGTGATAAAGTAAGAAGTTATACCAACAAAACTTCAATTTTTGGCCAAATAGTTGGAGCAGCAGTTCCTTGTTGTTAATAAGTACGAAAAAGAAAGAAACAATGAGATTTTGGTTCTGGTATGGATGAAGGTGATTTCTAAAATGTGTAATGGTTGGGAATGAGTGTTTTAGGGCTATTTTGGGTGGTGAGTGAAAAGCTATAGGATTCTAGTTTTCTTGGTGTAGGAATATATTTTGGAAGCTGAAAATGAGCTGGAATCTAACCTTTTTTAGCTAAGATATAAGTGGTCTATTTATACCAGCATTTTGAAACCAATTTAGAGGTGTTTTTGGTCATTTCTTAAAAAGGACAAAGTGATTTTAGATTGGTGGCTATAAAGTGGCTGTAGGGAGCAACTTGCTGCCAATGCGATGGACATAGGGTGGCTGGTTTAAATGCTAAAATGATTTTCCAGCAAATAGGGTGGCTGATGGTGATCTTAGTCAACAAACTAGAGAGTAGGGTGATCATGTGATATTGACCATTTTAATCTAATTTAGACTTCAAAAAAAATGTTTTGATTAGTTTAAAAGTCCAAATTCATAATTTGATATGCGTTTTGATCTTTTTTGATGCAAAGAAGCGAGTTAAAATTAAGTTTTTGATCAATAGTGTATAAGTCAAAAATGCCCGAACCATTGAAAATTAGCTCGATTACTAAAAAAAATAGCTCAGACAAAATAAGATGTCTACAGCTACCCCTCTTTGATCGGTCCTAAGAATCAAGAACAGGGCAAAGACAAATAGATATTATTTTGTCCGAGGTGGAACGACGCTTCCTAGAACACCTGCAAAGAAAATAAATTGTAATTAACTTCACTATAATAAGTGCAGTGTATTAGCAATGATCCTAATAGAGGTTTAAATAAATTTTATAGGGTTAGCCTCCTTACTAGGGCATTAAGTTTTTTAAGGTTTGGCCCCCTTAGGCAGGTACAGAGTAACATGGATTTTTTCTGTGGGTGTCACCAGCTTTGGAAGGCTTTCACTTAAACTTAGGTGCCACCAGCTCATGTGGGCTTTGATTTGAGTGCAGCTAGCTTGTGCGGGCTTTGACTTAGACTTGGGTGCCCCCAGCTTATGTGGACTTTGACTCAGACTTGGGTGCCACCAGCTTGTATGGGCTTTGAAAAGATGCCATTGACTTGTGGGCTTTGAAAATGGTGCCACTGACTTATGGGCTTTAAAAATGTGCCATTGACTTATGGACTTTGAAAAGATGCCACTGACTTATAGGCTTTGAAAAGGGTGCCACTGACTTGTGGGCTTTGAAAAGTTGCCACTAACTTATGGGCTTTGAAAATATGCCACTGACTTGTAGGCTTTGAAAGGTGCCACTGACTTATGGGCTTTGAAAAAGATGCCACTGACTTGTGGGCTTTGAAAAGATGCCATTGACTTATAGGCTTGATGTGGGCATGATTGGCATCAGGTTGTTTACAGACAAGTTTGTTACGACTAGCTCGTATGGGCTTAAAAAGGTTTCTTGATAGGTGCTTCCTGAATAATGATTAGTTTACGAAGCTTAGAGTTCTTACTAAAGACTCCTTGGAGGTTCAGTAAACTTGGCTTGGAGTGATATTGTAAAAATGATGATGTATAATGGTAATATGAATGCATGATGTGGAATGCTATCATGATTACATGATGTGAAGTCTAATACAAGACATAGCCGTATTTTTTCTTGTACATCATTCAGACTCTTATAGAGATGGCGATTCGTCATTGATGTAACTATGGACTAGAATTTGGCCAATCCTGCTGGGGATTGTAGCTTGTCACAGCTTCACTGGGGATACGACAAAAAATCTATTCTCAAGAATTTGGATTATTGCTTTTTTTAATTTGGGAGGCTCAATCATTTTTTTGACAATTGGAAGGCATTGCCAACAATTTAGAGATTGTTTGACTGATTAGGTTAATGTCTTTGGTTTTGATAGGATTCTGATAGAATGCATGGGTTGATTTTTGGTTGGTTTAAAATGGTTTTTTCTTGAGATGTGGCTTGTGAAAGCAAGAAATAGTTTGGTGTATGGTCATGCTGAGCAGGTGTTTGGAAGTGAAAAGTCCCTGATTTTGACAACAAGGGATGAACGGAGTTTCTTGTGCTATTTTTGTCCTTTTGATGTAATATCGTATTTTAGTTGATTATTAAACATTATCAACTAAATGACAAGTGCAATATGAATTGTACAGGGTGTTAAAAGGAACAAGACAATATTTATTCATGACAACAAAGAGATACAACTTGGTATACTATTTGACAAACAAGTGATTTGGTGGTAAGAAGTATGATCTTTTAGGCGAAAGATGCTTTTGACAATCATGGCATGCATGTTCCTTAAGTGCTTTTCAGGATCTTTCTCGAACAATAAATGTGACTAGTATGAATCGATCTCCTAAAGATCTCTAGGATTGCTTTGCATTGTCCTGAAGGTACTCTCAGTTTATGCACTATCAAAATTGATCTTCTCAAGTCGCCCTTATAGGTTTTCAACTGTAGTCGGGTTGGCTACCCAGATGCCCTTTTTCGATTTTCATCTAGACCCCTTTTTGTTTTCTTTTTTTTTTTTTGTTTTTTTTGTTTGTTGTTCTTTTTTTGTTTTCTTTTTTTTTGTTGAAGGATGCCTTTTCAGGTTTTCGCCCTCTACGTGTAGTATTTTTTTACGGAATCTGAGTTAATTAGGTTGGGCAAGACATTACCATCCATTTCTGACAAGATTAGGGCTCCTTCGAAAAAGGCTTCTTCACGACATATGGTCTTTCATAATTAGGGGTCCATTTGCCCAGTTCATCTTTGTGAATTAGGAGGATCTTCTTCAATACCAATTTAACTAGGTGAAATTATCGTGGGTTCATCTTTTTATCGTGGGCTCGGATCTTGTGTCTTTGATACATTTGACCATGGCAGATGGCTTTCATGCATTTTTCCTCGATGAGTTTAAGCTAGTCGTATATGTTCTTAACCTATTCAGCTTCTTCAAGTTTGATTTCCATCAAGACTCTAAGAGAAGGGATCCTAACTTCGATAGGTAATACAGCTTCCATCCCATAGACAAGAAAAAACAAGGTAGCACCCGTGGAAGTGCGAATTGAGGTCCGATAGGCATGAAGTGCAAAGAATAGCTTCTCATGCGAGTCTTTGTAAGTCTCGCCCATTTTTTTAACTATTCTTTTAATGTTTTTATTGGTTGCCTTGATCGCCCTATTTATCTTTGGGCGATAAGAGGTAGAATTATGATGCTGGATCTTGAACTGTGAGCAGACTGCTTGCATCATTTTATTGTTTAAGTTGGTTGCATTATCTGTGATGATTTGGTTCGGAAGGCCATATCTGCACATGATGTCCCACTTGACAAATTTATAAACAGTCAATCTGGTGACATTAACATAAGAGGTAGCCTCCATGCATTTGGTGAAATAGTCGATCGCTACCGAGATAAAACAATGCCCATTGGAAGCTTCAAGGGTGATTAGCCCGATCACGTCCATGCCCCATATGGAGAAGGGCTATGGGGCCATCATGATGTGAAGTGGCGTTAAAGGGACATTGATCTTGTCTGCATAGATTTGACCTTATGGCATTTCGAGCATAATTGATGCGGTCTCTCTTGAGGGACAACTAGTAATAACTCGCTCTCATGATTTGCTTGGCCATTCGATGTCTATTAGCATGTGTGCCATAAATCCCTTCATGAACTTCTTCTAGGATCTTTTTGGCTTTAGGGGTGTCAATGCATCTGAGCAATACGTGATCATGACTTCTTTTGTGTAAGATTTTTCTATCAAGAACAAATCCCATGGCCAGCCTTCTGATAGTCCTTTTATCAATCTCCATTGCATGTTTAGGATAGTGCTAATCCTTGATGTAACAAAGGATGCCATAGTACCATGGTAGGCCATCCTTCTCTTTTTTGACACTATGATAATGAATCGGAGTTGTGTAGACGCTCATCTAGATGGGAGTAACATTTGACTCTTGGTTGACTTTAAACATGGATGACAAGGTAGCCAAAGCATTAACTATTTGGTTCTCTTTTCGAGGTAAGTGTCAAAAACTAATATCATCAAATTCTTTCTTAAGCTCTGCTATCAGCTTCCCATACTACATCAGCTTGGCATCGTGAGTTTGACATTCCCTTTTCAATTAGTAGATAACTAGGGCCGAATCACTGAACACCTGTAATATCTTGATATTCCTCTCAATGGCTGCTTAAAGCCCTATAACACAAGCTTCATATTCTACGATATTATTCATGCAGTCAAAATTTAGCCTTGCTGTGAATGGATAATGACTCCATCAGGTGACATCAATATTACCCTAATTCCATGTCCTAGAGCATTTGATGCTCCATCAAAATACATTTTCCAGGATTGATCTTGGTTGAAGGTGTCTTCATTTTCAGAAATGCACATTAGATCTTTATTTGGGAAGTCAAAGTTTAAGGGTTCATAATCATTTGCCATTCGATTTGCCAAAAAGTCAACTATCGTACCGCCCTTGATGGCCTTTTGACTAACATAGGCAATATCGTATTCAGAAAGCAGGGCTTGCCATCTAGCTAGCCTTTCTGATAGTACAGGGGCTTTGCATAGATACTTGATCGGATCAAGCCTTGTAATCAATCATGTGGTGTGATATAGCATGTACTGTTTGAGTCTCTTGGCTGTCCACACTAGAACACAGCATAACTTCTCGACTGCGGAGTAATTGCACTCGCATTCCATGAACTTTTTGCTTAAGTAGTAGATTGCTTATTTTTTCCTTCCTGACTCATCATGCTGCCCTAATACATAACCTATAGACTGGTTGAAGACTGCCAAGTAAAGGATTAAAGGTCGACTGAGCACCGGTAGTACCAACACCGGTGGGCTTGATAGATAATGTTTGACTTTATCGAAGGCTTTTTGACATGCCTCATTCCATTTTTCTAGATTTTGTTTGTGAAAGAGCCGAAAGATGGGGTCGCATTTGTCAGTGAGCTAGGATATGAATCTAGCAATGTAGTTCAGTCTTCTCAAAAAGCTTCCCACTTCTTTTTGGGTTTGAAGTGGTGGCATATCTTGAATGGCTTTGACTTTGTCTGGGTCAACTTCAATCCCTTTTTTGCTGACTATAAAGCCTAGAAGCTTACTCGAAGTGACTCCAACTGTGTATTTAGTAGGATTTAATTTGAGTTGAAATTTTTGTAACCGTTCAAAAAGTTTCTGAATGTTTATTACATGTTCATCCTTTTTTGTTGACTTGGCAATCATATCATCAACGTGGACCTTAATTTTTTTGTGTATCATGTCATAGAATAGGGCTACCATGGCCCGTTGATAGGTTTCCCTAGTATTTTTGAGTCTGAATAACATGACATTATAGCAAAATGTCCCCCACATGGTTATGAAAGTTATTTTCTCTATGTCTTTGAGCAACATCTTGATCTAGTTGCAGCCTGAGAATCCATCCATGAAGGAGAACAGAGAATTCTTGGTCGTGTTGTCTACCAAAGTGTTGATATAGGGTAGTGGGAAGTTATCCTTGCAACTAGCTCATTTTAAATCCCGATAATTAACACACATTTGTAATTTGCCATCTTTCTTTAGGACGGGACGATATTGGCAACCCATTTTAGATATTTGGCTACTCTAATAAACCATGCATCATACTGCTTCTTGACTTCTTCTTTAATTTTGAGAAGCATTTCTGGCTTCATCCTCCTTAACTTTTGTCGAATCGATTTGCATCCAAGCTTAATGGGAAGCTTGTGGACCACTATATCAGTGCTAGTCCTAGCATGTCTTAATATGACCAAGCGAATACATCTCGATATTCCTTGAGTAGGTCTATCAGCGTGGTCCTAATTGTCAACTTTATTGATGTTTCGATTTTAACCTCCTTTCGATCCTCTGAGTACCTAGATTTATTACTTCAATTGGGTCTTTATAGGGTATCATCTGCTTGTCCTCTTGCTCAACTAATCGTAAGAGGTCTAGTGGTACGGAGCTCTCTTCGAAATCTTCTTCAGGATCAACTTTACTAGTGCAAATTAACTGTTCGAAATTGATCTTCAGTAACCCATTAGACACATCCATATCGCTATTGTCAGGACACCTGAAAGGATAAAGAAATAAACATTACAAAAGGCATACACACAACCAAGGGATTTGCATAAAAATGAAGGCAAAAGAGTAACGGAAACAAAAAGGCTAAAAAGTGATACACAATATGGAATGATATATGCAAAAGTCATTTCATTGATAATGTTTGATAAAAAAATGCCCCTTACATAGGACATCTATCTGTCTTTGGGCCAGGGTAGGTAGGTTTTCATTTTTTTTACGTTACATGAAAGGGACAAGAAAAGTACAGGGGCTTTCGTCATGACCTTGTCATCAAAATCAAGTCTTAGTAGAAGGACACAAATTTTATAGCTCAGTATCTTAGAGATAGAGATTGTTAAATGCTCTATAAGATGACCAAGACATCTTTAGCCTTTTGCTTTTCTGGTTGGCTTGGATCGATTCATCCTCTTAAACGAAATATCTCATGAAAAGATGAAAAGATTGTCAGCTTCGATTCCCTCTTTCAACCCAATAATAGTGTCATATCCTAGTTGCAGATCCTCTTCTCTTATTATTTTCTTGAGTGTGCATTGGCCTTAAATCCTAAGCCTATTTTATTAGCTTGATTGGTGACCTGTAGTGCTCGGGCCATCCCTTGTAGATTATTACCAAGCCCTTTTCTAGCATGGGAACCTTTGCTAACAGTCATTTTTAAACCTGAGTGGGTACTCTTTGACGGGTGGGGTTCAACTATTGGTAATCCTTCCTCCACAAATGTTGCATTAACGAACTCAAAGGATTAGAAGGATGACTCCGGTGCATCTTCATTAGGCTCTACGTAGATATCTTCAGTAAAAGCAGTGGCAATCATTTCTTCTTCAGCTCTATTGGTGACTATTTTATCATCTATCATAAATTTGTGCTTCTGATGGAGAGAGGATAGGACGACCCCGCGGAGTGTATCCATGGCCTTCTTAATAGGCAGTTGCAAGAAGGATTAATATCTATAACTTGAAAGTCCACTTTATGTGTACATGGGCCTATCTGGAGCTGGATTATGATATTTCCAATTACTCCATGACATGTTCCATCAAAAGCTCAGACTATGGTATGGCTACTTTTGATGTTAGACTGATTGACATGAAGTTTGCTTAATGTAGTCATAGGCTTGACATTAAGGGTCGACTCATTATCTATGAGTACTTTGGGCAAAATACATCCCTTACAATAGGTAGTAATATGTAGAGCTTTATAATTGCCCTGCCTCCAGGTGAGATCTCATCACTAATGAAGGAGATATAATTATTGGCCATGAAATTGTTCACTAGCCAATCCAATTTGTCTACAAAAACGTCCAATGGCATATATGCTTCATTTAACACCTTCAGTAATATGTTTCGGTGAACCTTTGAATTAAAAAGCAGAGATAGCATATAAATCTTTGCAGGTTGTTTGCTTAACTGATCTATAATGCAGTATTCATTATGCTTGATGAACTTGAGAAACTCCATGGCTTCTCTTTCACTTACTGCTTCATTGACTTTCTCGGGCTCAAAATTCTTTGCTTGGGCCTGAATGGTACTAGTGCTTAGAGATGCATCAACCTTCTATTTTTCTTAAGTAGGTAGAGCGTAACACCTACAGCTACGGGTTAGGTGACTAACTCTTGATAGTTCCATCGCAGTAGTTGAGGGAGTTAGTTCTGTGATCATCACTACCTAATTCTTGTATTTCTATGGGACAACTTCGTTGCTCTTATACAAGAATGGTTTAGGTACCTCCACAACTAACTTTGGTGTAGGTATAAAAAAACTAGCCTCAGGACTTGACTTGCCATAAAGAATTAGGCATCAGTTTCTCCCATAAGACGGCTGCATGGTTTCATCTCCTATCATGTTAATAGAATCAGCAGTAGGTGTGATTTTATGATAGAATTCGATCTGGCCTTCGTTCATCATTTTTTGAACCATAGACCTAAACTCTCTGCATGTTTGTAGGGTATGACCTACAACTGTATGGAAGTCACAGAAGTTGTTAGGATTGTCTTTTAATTTTTTTATTACATTTAGCAACCCAACCTGAATCAATGTCTACCAGATCAAGAACATTGGCATCCTTACATCCTCTATGCTTGCCTTGACTTCATATTTGTTCTTAATGTTGATCATGTTTGCAGTCGGCTCAGTGTGGTTTAGTAAAGGATTAGCGGCAACATTTGGTCCCTGGTTCATCCCGAACTGCAAGATTTTTAAGTTAATTAGATTTTGCACATTTTGTTTGAAACATTTGCAGTTCTTAATGTCATGCCCTGCTGCCCCAGCAGGTATTCACAGTGGGCATTAGGGTTGTACCATTGCAGGTATGGTGGCTTCTTTTTTGGGACATAGATTAAGGCCACTAAATGATTTTGGAGCAAGGTCTGGTTGAGCTCCTTATAAGTCATAGGGATGGGATCAAAATGTTGATTTTGTTGATTTGCACCTCGATTGCCAAGTGCATTATTGGTTGCTCGATTGGTACTTTGGTGAACTTGTGGAGGATAGTTTTATGGTAGGTTAGAGAGGATTGCAAAGGATGGGTTGTAGGTTATGGCATTAATTGGCTGAGAAGGTATGGTGATAGGGAGAGAATACAGAATGCTTGGGTAGTGAGGGTTGATTATTTAACACTATTTTGGCTGAGATGAGCTAGCATCACTTATGGCATTAGCCTCTCATTCCTTTTTTTTACTGGCAATAAGCTTCTTACTTGATCCAAACGTTTCCCTGATTGACATTTTACCACGCTTAATGGCTACATTAATGATTAGAAAGGACTAGGTCTGCGAATTTCTTGGTGGCATTTCCTATGAGCTTCTTATAATAAGGAGAGAATAAGGTGTCAATGAAAGTGACTGTAATTTTTTTTGTAATGGGAGGTTGGACTAGGGCTGCTTCCTCTCTCCACCTTTGGGCATATTGCCTGAAACTTTCAATGGATCTCTTCTCAAAATTCATTATGGAAAGTCTATCTAGCAACCAATCTGACATATGTTGGTATTGATTTAGAAAGGCCTTAGCCAAGTCAGCCCATGATTAGATTTTCACATTATCTAGCTCGATAGACCACCGAGCTGCTGCCCCAATGAGGCTGTGTTGGAAGCAATGGATGAGGAGCCATCTTTCTCGTACCCAGTCATCTTTCGTGGTTACATTCAGACATGGACAAAAAGGTTGGTGGTTCCATTAAACTTTTTAAACTCTGAGACTTTAAACTTTGGGGGAATAACAAGGTTGGACACCAAAAACAACGATTGCGCCTCAAGAGCCCCAAACTTATCACTCCTCTCGATAGCTTAGAGGTTTTTTTTCAGTAGTTGGAATTTGTTCACTTCTTCTACAGTCATGGTAGACTTTTGACCTTTTATTTTCTCTAGTTCCTTATGGTCAAGGGTTATCAGATCTGTCGATAAGACTCCTGTGTTCACCCCTTGAGTGCTGGAAATGAATAAACCTATCGATGGGATTTAGGTAGATGACTGGCAGAGCCTGAGCGACAGGTGCAAGAGCGTGCTGTTGTTCTCAAACAGGTTCTGAATTATTGGCAGGGGGACTTTCAGCATTGGGAGGATCATTTCTTATTTCAACAGTGCTGGCTTACCCTTTTTCTTTCATAAAGGCGGTCATTAGTTCCATAAGTTTTGCAATTTGATCTTGCATTTCGTATTGCTGATGAAGCATCTGGTCTTGCGATTCCTTAACCATTAGCTCAAGTCGTTCAATACGAGCTTTATGATCGCTCTCCATGATTTGCTTATGGCGTCATGTGTTGTAGCGGTGCGTGATGTAATGTTATGTGTTCTTGATTAATCTCGAAATCCCTTACACTTTTATGGCCCAATTTTTGTATTAGACTTTTATTTAAAAATGTATTTATTGATGAGCATTTATGATGCAATGATGAGTTAAGATAATGAATGATTGATGCAAGTGTAATGAAAAATGGTAAAATTAAATATGCATATAAATTAGAGACAATTGATTCTTAGAATAGCTTCGTAAATAGCATCATTCATAGAGTCACAAAAGGTTTTTTTTTACGACATGATTATATCTAAAAGTATCTAACATGATTACATTGTGTATCTAACGTGATTACATTATGTAATCACACAATTAAGAAAACCCAAAAGTCATTACTCACGATCTCTAACAGGTATGATATCTCGCCTTATGGACTAAGCTACTTCAATCATGTTATCTGCCTTTCGTTGAGCCATCTGAACTTGTTCAAATGAGGTGTTGATGTTGTTCTTAGTGGTTCAGACATGCTTGGTTGATTGTAGCTTGCCAATCTAGTTTGCGTTGCTCGGAAGCCCTTGCTAGTTCATTGATATAACCTTGATGATCCTGAAGAAACTATTCTAACTCCTGGATTCTTTGAGTGAGGGCTTCATTTTCAACCTCGGTAGCTCTTGCATCTTATATTTAGGCCTCGAGTCTTTGATTCCTTCGTTGGTAGGTGGAAGCAAGAGCACGTGCCCTCATGAATATTTCTTTACTGGTTTTAACTTCCTCCTTTTGCTAATTTAGCTCGCGATTGAGAGTGGCAACTTTCGCTTCCTATTCGACTGATCTCTTGCCAATACGTCGAGACTTGTCAGCTTTTCAAAGTGTCACATAATCTTTAGTTAGGCTCTCGAGGTCATCTTTGAAGTGATCCCTTTCTTTAACGACTTAGTCCATTTCACCGCTTCTAAGATAGATATCCATCTCTGCTAGCCCTTTTCCTTCTTAAGTCGAGAGATTTCTGTAGCAAAGGATGCCTTTTCTCGCTCGAACTCCCTCCTAAGTAGCTCAATCTCAAAAAGTGGTTCCTCTATTGGGATTTGTAATATCCTAGAGTTGGGTGATGGCAATGGATCGTTGATACAATGGAGTCTCCATTCTTCGTATCCAAGCGTGGTAAGGCTTCCTCTCCAGTATCTTTCAATACAATGGATCTTCTTCCAAGCTTGGAAAGCTAACTGGACTTTCGCTTTATAATTAGGCTTTCCGTATTCAAAATCCCAATGTCCCAACTCTTCGAAGAATGGGATGAATTGCTGGCACTGGAATTGATGCAATACCAATAGAAGAGCATAGTTGGTATTTCCCTATAATCCCAGGTGTAGTACACAAGTGTAGTCTCCACATCTGTACACAATCGATTGGGGGAACACCCATGGGGTTCTCCACGTGATTTCTTCCTCCTTGATGTTTCGTAATTCCTTAACCCAATGCTTTTCTGTCTTATCTTAATGACATTCTTTCTCTAATGCCATGTAAAGAGGACTGATCTTGAAGAAAAAATTTTGCCTGACTCTCTCCTTCCTACTACAGAGATAACCTAAGAGCCATAACTAGAGCAATGGGTAACACCCGATAAACTTTCTATTCTCATTTTTTTACAAAAGCTGAGGGCGCAAATGGTTTCAATGATGATGGTGGAAGAAGCATTGATGTTGCAACATAGATGAGAAAAAAATGTGACTGTCGCCTCTACATAACCCAAAGTCTTCGAGAATATAACGAGCCTGTAAATTGCTAGAGTGTAGACATCTTGAGCTTTCTTTTTATCAGAAAGATTTACCATGCCCTCTTTCAAGCTGGCTCAAGAAATGCATTCGTTGCTCCTTGTTACTTTGACGTGACTGTCAACCAATGCTTCTATGGCTCCAAGAATTTGCCTCGACCTTTTCTTGAATAGAGGAGGTGTTAGCACTTTGTAGTAAATCGGGTCTGACTTGACCCTTTCTATATTGAGCAGAGCTGTGTACTCATCAATGGTAGGGACTAAATCTTGTTGGTTGAAGGTGAAACATCAGTAGGCTAGATTCTAAAACTGTATCACTGCTCGCAACAAGCCATCATCCAATTGAACACGAAGTAAAAGAGCTATATCCTCGTACTTTTTAGTGAAGGCTTCTTCCTCGTTGTTATCCTAACTGTCCCAAATATGCTTTAATTTTCGATAATTATTCTGACGAAAATCGATCTTGACCTCTTCATGCATTTCTGAGACATAGTCGAGCTTTAAGATGTCCCTGTCTTGACATTGGTGACCTTCTACCATGTTCTGACATTTTCAAAAGATTCGATAGTTGAGATAAGCTGTTGCTCTATAAATGATGTCCCTTGCTAAACACTGAACCAAAACAATTGTCCCAAAATGATGATAGTCATGATGGTTGTGATGACATGATGCATGCACCAAAACACAAACAAGGGAAAATAAGTTAGTGGAACATATAGAAGACAAATGTAAGGAAATAAAGAATTTAAGAACATCAGAACAAAAAA
>JBBYHM010406269.1:0-12638 GCA_038381775.1 Adansonia rubrostipa
TTTATAAATAATATCATAAACACATAAAGAAGCCTTTTATCAAGCTTATAAATACATGAAATCACTAATATTTCAACTTGAACATGAACTGATAAATATTACAAAAATATATTCATGAAGATAATATCATTTCTACTAATAAACATAAATTAATATAATGAAAATCAACAAAAATTACAACAAAAATCAAATATATCAACAAAATAAATAAACTTTGTTATGGTTTTCCTGCTTGGCCTTTCAACATGGAACGAAATCCATAAGCTCAAGCAATCATAGAACTCACTAAAACGAAGATTCAAAGATGAAATTAACAAAAAAGAAAAATTTTGTATATCTTAGAAAACCTTAGAAACTTAAGAATTTTTTTTGATGTTTTAGTGTTTTTTATGCTAAAATAACCATAGTCCCATTTGAAACCAACCTCCCCCTATTTATAGGGGAAGGATTTAGCCAAGGGCTAAAGTAGAAGCCCATGGCCAAAAGCCTTCTAGGGCTTTCTAAAAAAAATTTCATTTTTTCATTTAATTAATTTAATTTTTATAATTATTACCTTTAATTTAATTTGATTTGAATTAATTAAGTTTGTCATTTAAGTGGATTATGTCATCTATGACATCATAAAGCTCTAGAAAATTTTATGTGATATTTATATAATATATAAAATTATATCATAAAAATTGATTAAAAAGATTAAATTGCAAAAATTAAAAATTATGTATTTTAAATAAAATTTTATATGATTAATTTAATTTAATCTAATAACAAAATCAATTTTAATGTTCAAGAAAAAAACCATTAAAATTCTAAATTGATAAAATTTTACAAGAAAAACCCTTAATAGGAAAAATTGTTATATGAAAAAAATGTAAAACTAATAAAATAAATTAAAATTTCAAAAAATAATTTATATGAATCTAATAATAATATTTGAAGAATTTTAAAAATAATAAACTCAAAAAATCCTACCAAAAAAATTTGCGAAGTAGAAATCTCCATACCTTGGAAACAGGAAAAGTAAAAAAAAAAAAACTAAAACTCATAAAATAAATTAAATTTTGAAGAATTGATTTAATATAAGTTTAACAAAAATATTTGAAGAAGTTTAAAAATTATAAACTCAAAAAAATCCTACCGAAAAATTTACAGAGTGAAAAACTTCATATCTTAGAAACGAAAAAAATTCTAAAAATATGTTCAAATTTTATAAAAATGAATTTTATTCAACACATTAATCAAAAATGTTAATTTATAAAAATAATAAAGTGGAAATCTAAAATCCAAAATAATTTTTATCGAAAAAAATTTTATGAGTGTGATACTCATAGTATTGTGAAAAAATTAAATTTAAGTCCCAAAATTAACAACTTGATACCGCATGGTAAAAAATACAATATAAATTTTCGTTGAATATTTCTGACTTTTTAAAGTGCATATCAACGTAAATATGGTAAAAATATATGACAGTCAACTTCCTAAATTTAACAAAAACTTCTCAAAAAATTCTTTAAAATGGGAAATTTGACCATGATAACATTTGCAGAAATAAATTTCAAAATTTTAAAAGAATAAAGTTAAAAGATAATTATTTTACCTTGATGTTCGCTTTTTTCTTCAAGACTTGAAACGGCAGTAATTTTGTCACGTTCACCTGTGATCATTAAGATATGACTAAAAAGATCTTGAAAATATCTTGTCGACCTTAAGGAAATAAACTCTTGCAAGGTAGCTACTAAATTCTTAATCTCGAATATTTTTGGATTGTAATGGAAAGAGGTCCTGAACAAAATTAGTCATCAATAATGATTTATGCAACGATCGTGACATTGACAACCGTTAAAAAATGCAATCCAAGCAAAAACATATCCGCAACTACAATTTAAATCCCTATTATAAATTACTTGAATAGTATCCAATTATTTCTTTAAAAGAATAATAGTACATCTTTCTTTTCGAATGATACAACAAGCATATGCAATAAAAATATTCAATTCTTTATATTTACTTTTTACCTAAACCATATTAAAAGCTTTACCAATCCACTCATTAAATGAAGTTGCTCTTTATTCACTTTATAATCCATTTTTGAACTAAACCATAAAGGCATCGACCAATCACATGAAAATAAGGCATGTTCTATAGATTCCTCATTCTTTCTACAAAAAGCCATATTAGATTAATGTTCAGCTTTCTTTTTTTGGTTAGTAGCTATTGAGTTACTAAGGCATTCCATATGAAATGTTTGAGCTTTGATGCTGTTGTCAACTTTCATAATCTTTTCAAATCTAGCATTTAGTTTTATCTGATGATGATGGCCCACTATTTTTTAAATTTCCTCTAAATTCTTAATCATATGATTACCCAACTTTTATTGTATATTTGACTTTTTTTGCACTTGGCTAAACTATTTTGTCTTTTGTTTTAGTTTGGTAAGTTTGAAGAGCACTAATAAACTTTATTATCAAGTTTAGGGTTGCATTCAGTTCGATTTGACTCAGCTATTAACTAATTTATTAATTGAATTGTGGTGTTCAATTTTCTAAATTTACAAACCAAAATCGCACTGACAGATAACAATAACCAAATTTGTTAGTTATTTTAGTTCAGTTTCATGATTTATTTTCATCATTTTTATATAAATTCAATCTAAAATTTAAGAAATTTATCTTGTCTATCAAATCAAAATAAAAAAGCTAAACAAAATTAGAAAGTTTAAGGCATCTGTATTAAAATTTCAGATATAAGACCTTAAGTTTCAGATCTAATCTTTGAATGTTATAAGAAAGAGACAAGATGAAAAATGGTCTTAATGTGGAGTTAGAATTGTGATATTTTTTGGTCAATGTTTTCTCAAAAAACAAAGTAAGTTTGATTAATACAAAGGTGAAAACAATTTATTTTGGATAACTAGATGAAGTTGCAAAAAGCTTTAAGGTAGAAAGAGGAAAAAATAGATATCGATAAAGAGATTAAGTTTCTAACCTAAGAGAAACAGATTGGAATGGGAGAGGGAAGAAAAAATAAATAAATATAATAAGATTAAAAAATATTTATAAAATAAAGAAAAGCTCTTGTCAATTCCTTTCATTAATTCACATGATTTACTGATAAGTTTTTAAAATTAGACATAAACCTTTGACTCAAAACATATTTCTTGTCATCTTGTAAAAAACCGATTCTGTTTGGATAAAATCGAATGTGAATTTTAATATTCAAAATTGAATTGAAGAATTCGGTTATGTTAAAAAACAGAATTGACCCATTGTAAATTAATATTCGAACCAAACCGAACCTAATTTCTCAGATCAATTTGTTTTCTCAATTTTTTTGGTTTTTTGCTCAGCCTTAGCCATGTTAGAAATTATTCCCTATTTAGCATTTAATTTCTAGAACCCATATTTCTTGTTACTGATCTCATATACATTTTTATGGAATTGGTTCTACTGTATTCTCATTCTCCACTAGACTTTAAAAAGTTACCCTTGGTATCTATTTATCTTTTTGTATGCTAATATCCTTTTCACTTATAACTTATCATTGAACTATAGTTACTAAAAATGTGATACATGGGGAGATGTGACATGCGTATAGGGTCATAATACACCTTTTCCCTAAACATGGGTACGTTAGGAGGTAAACTTAGTCAATACATTATTGGGAGTGATAATATGCTCCATTTGAAGTCATGATATGCTTCATTCAGAGTTACGCTACACTTAAATATTGTCTTAGATAAATAAACTAAATTTTATACTTTAAATTCAAATTGGTTTAGTTTTTAAAATTAAAATAACATATTTATAGTTGTTTACAATTACAAGTAATTTAATGATGGTGTCATTTTATTTTTTTCTTTTACAATGTACTTTTAATTTTTATGTTCTCAATGTAATTTACAAACACAAATAAGGTAATAGTGGTGTCACATTTTTTCTTCCTTTTTTCATACTCTTATTATAATTTTGCTTCGAATGTAAATAGCAATGATTCATAAAGTATAAAAAGATAGTCCTATATTGCACGATATATTATTAAAGAGGTATTCATTATTTTTCACGTTTACAATGTGAATCAATGCATTTCAAGATGTAAATGAATCGTGTTTCTCTATGTATGAATTGAAACGTAGTTCGTTGAGGAAGGGAAAGTTTCCAATAATTATGCATTGAATATGTTCTATAAAGAAATCATTCCTTAGAGTAGACTTAACCAAACCTAGAAGGCTTTAGCACATTGTTTTGCCTCTGAAAGTGACTCCTAGGATAATATATGTCTTTTATTATTTTAGCCTAGTAAGACTTGACATCATTTAACAATCTCTAACATTATTTTGCTAGTAAAGCCTTATTAAAGAGAGTAAAATCTTAAACCTTATATTGCCTATATCATTTCTAACAATAAACTTTTGCAAACTTACCCAACGTATTTTCCTTTAATCAGTTGCCTCTACTAGAAGTTTACTAATGCAAAATTTATTTGATCACACAATTTTTTGTGCCAAATTGACATGTTAGATTATGTAGGTTGATATGGCAAAGGCTACTTTTTTATCCATGCTTCTCTTCTGTTCATAGACACTAAATATTACTTCCAAGTTTTTAGCTTTTTTATAATTATGTACCTTACAAAACTCATATCTTTGCATTTTGTTTTTCCTTTAAAAAAATGTTATACCTACATAATTTCTTGGATTAGTTATTGCAAGGATTTTTTAAATTTGCTACCATCTCATTTCTAACCTATTTAAGTATATTCTTGTTGATATATGTTGGATTTGCTTTGATTTATCATCTAACCTAAAGCACTATGCTAAAGAAAACAAAATCTTTCTCATGGCACCATAATTATTAGTGTTAGCTTGGATAAAATTAAAGAATCATCAAGAAAGAAAGATGTGAAAAAGATAGTTACAATCCTTACTCTTTTTGATTCTTTGAGGTCAATGGAATACACAACCTTATTGACTCTGTTAGACTATACATCAATTACTAATAGAAAAAGGTAAATGGATAAAGTATCTTTTACCTTCGACCTCTAGGAGGATTAATTCTACTAAATTGTTTGCCATTAACAACTTTACTTATCCAAACACTACATTATCTGTCTAATCTATTTCTTATCAGAACCAATTTTGACCATGATAGCCTTAAGAAAATCCTACTTTGCATTATCATTGGCTTTGTTCATATATAGTTAAAGCCATCTTATTCTTTTTTTCTTCTTCATCAACTATAAATAATGAAAAGCCTCATTTGTTATGCTAATGTTATCTTATATATGCTTGTTTATTAGATTCCACATGTTAGACTTAATCTATTATTGGACCTCAGATATGATTTTGTAGATGAAATTGCAATAATTGACAAATATAAATTGAGTTAACTGTTTTATCTTTTTTACTTTTAAGATGAAATTAAATTTGATTGTTCATCTTATTTAATATGTTCATTATTCAAAAACTCTAAATTGTCTTCATTTTCCCTCACTTACTAATGCTTTTAAAAAAAAAGCACCATTACATTTATTCGTTTTGGTGCTTTTGTCAAGTTATGCTCGTGCCCACCCAATAGCAATACTTGCACATACTTGGGCATAACATACATGAAGACTAGTTGCACTAGTACAATTAATGGCCTAAAGTGGTGTCCCCAGACCAAAAGCATTCATAAGGACCTAGACAACTCTGGTAGCTCTAACCTTAGCATCGTATCCAAAATCTTGTAGGCCCCTCTAAATAGTGCAAGCTTTAGAAACCTTTTATCATCCCAGCTAAGCTAAGCACCTCAAAAATAGTCTAAAAGGTCTTAAGGACTATAGTTTCTACGCTAAGACCTTTTTAGAGATTGTATATTTGCCACACATTTAGCATATTGCTAGCCACATATTGTAAAGGTCATTACCTATAAATAAGAGGTCATCCTATCATTTATTTGTACATAGATGTTATTCAGTAATAAGAGTTCTTAGCATTTTCCCGAACACTTTAGTGCTCTATTTGCTTTCCAAGACAAGTGCCCTATAGGCTTGCTAGTGCTCATAACTTTTCCAATAAGGGTTTAAGGTAGCTTAGGCATACTTTAACATATTTCTAAGCCTAAGGTCATGCATAGCTGGGCTTAAGCTCTAAGTATATGACACTTTTATTACCCTCATTGAAAAACAATTTATGGTTTCTATTCTTCAAAAGCTTCAACAACTAGATTCTTATTTATTTCCTTAGTCACCAAATTAGGCATAACCTCTACCATATTCCTCCAATTTGTTTGTCCACTTGCTATATACAACTTATAATACTTATAAAACTTTTTTGGATTTTAGTTTCTTTATATATCTAAATTCCATCATCTTTCTTGAGATTATAATTTTTTTTCTTTCTTTTTTATATTGTAGTTATGCATATTGCTATCTCCAATTTTAACCATTTGATAATTGATTTTGCTACTAGTAAGTTTTTTCATCATTTTATATTATATCAAGTCATTAAATTAACTCTTGGACCTTTTTACAACACTAAAGTGATGTTTCTTCATCTTAAGTTTTAGTCATCTTCTTTATAAGCCTATCAATGAGCTTTTTGTTGTTAAGAAAAGTTTTTACTCTATTCAATGAGCAACCTCTTGTTTTTTTTTACCTTTAAAGTAATGTAAAAGTTTATGACTCTTAAACTTAAAATGCTTGCTTTTTTTATTACTTGATCACATTTTTTCTTTTAAGTCCCAATATTTTAAACTTGAATATCTTTAGAGCTTTTATATCATAAAAGTTTGAATCCAACATACAAGGCGCAATAATAGATAAACTAAAAATTTAAATTCTAAGACTCTCTTCCACACAAAAAGTATTAACTAGAACTCTGTTGATAATAAGATCATTGTCTTTTTATTTATCCAAGTGAATCATTGCTCCTAAAATTTGATATTTATTTGCTCACAAGATTCAATAAATTTCCTAAAACTATCAATAATTTTTGCTGTTCATAAACTTTTCGCCTTGTTGCTAATACAATATGTCATTAAAATCTCTTAAACACATTACTAGATTTCAATTTCTCTGTTAATGTAACTCACTTATTACTAAACAATTGTATCTTAGGTTCATATACTCAAAATATTCTATAAATTTTTTTCTTTCTTAATTTATCAAAATCAATCAAATTCCTACAAGCTTTTAGAATTTCAATTTGGACATTATCTATCCACCACAGTGCTAGTCTACAACTCAATCTCTCAAAGTTTACATAACACTTTTTCTTGAAACTTTAATTTTGTTTCTTATTTTTTCAACTTTTTCTGATTATCTTTGTCTCTATTAAAAACAAAAATTATAGGTGAAATAATTTCTGAAGCTTTTAAAAAGCTTTAACTATCAAGGTTGACCTAATACCTTAACAGTTCCACATAATGCACTTTATGGTCCATTATGGATAGCCACCACAACTTTTAGTCAATACATTAAGATCATCACATTTTAAACTAGAGTTCCTTCCAAACCACCTATATAATAAGAGTCTTCCATAACACCATATCACTTTAAATACTTCTTTTAATTCATTCCTTTATTAATAATTGTACACACAAATTTCATGTTTAAAAATTAATACAATAATAATAAATCTCAATTTACTAAGAATGTAAGTTCAATCTCTAAACTTCTTAAAAGGAACTCTTATGATGCCTCAAAGATATGATGACTTGTTTTTGAATTAAATAAACTTGGATATAAAATCTAAGTTTTCTTCAAGATTTTAAGGGTCGTGAGATCTTAGAATTTAGTTTGAATTGAGAGACTCTTGGAATTCGATCTTAAATAAAGATTCTTGGAATTTCAAACTAATTTAGGGATTTTTGGAATTTGATCTTTTATTTGAGAATTCTTGGAATTTGGTCCAATTTAGCGACTTTTAGAATTTAGATCTTTAAACTTTGGTATATTGGTTCTTCAAACTCTACTTTTAAATCTTTCTTTCTTGACTTGTAGGGGCCTTAAGACTTTGTTTTTTTTATCTGTTTTAACCCAATTGTATTCTTGATTTTTCTCTGAAATTATTTTTAGGTTATCTTTATCAAATTTTTTAAGTCATCTTTCCCTAAACTGTTTGTCAAACGTACTAAAGAAGCTCTTTATTATATTGCTAGGTGATGCAAGATGAGGGTGTTTTAAAAGAAGCTAACAAATTTGATGTTATCTTTAAATTCTTTTAACTTCAAATTATTAGAGACAAAAAATGATGATTCATATGTTAAATTCAATTGGATGACCATGAGTTTTTAAGATTTGGTTTAACCAGCATTTGAATTCATCCTTAAATCATTTTAGTTAAATTGAAAGATAAAATATTTAATGAAAGATGAATTTGATTCGTCAAACCACATGCTTAATCTTGATTTGCCAAAACATGATAAAATTTTTAATTAATTTATTTAGAAACACATAATAAATAGTTATTGTTCACTAAATATATTAAAAGATAATTTAAAAAAACTTGTGCTGCATTGTAGCAGAATGTTTAATTTATTCCTTGGATACACATATCTAGTTCAAAGGATTTAAAAACTTTTTTTTATAATTGAGAATCAGTTTTCTCTACCTATAAATATAGACAATCACTTGCTTATCTTCTATTTTCTTAAACTTATGAGTTCAATCTTATTTTAAAAATTCATGCTTACGTTTCCTTTTGGCAATTGGTTTAATTTCATATCTGAATACCAATAAAAAAGCATTGCTCTTAAAGAATGAACAAATTGCTTGATCATAAGAGCTTCATCAAAATGTGCAACATATAGTCTCGGATATCTTTTGTTAGCAAAATGTTGAAATTTTGGTGGTTTGCAATTTTTAAGCATTTTTATGCAGTTAATTCTTTGAGCATAGGATTTTGTATAAGTGTAAAAAAAATGAAGTAACACTTTTAGTTTAATCTTTGATAGCTTCTTTGACAGAATCTTTAGTTAATTAAAAAAGGCTTTTTGAAGATCTTTTGTTGTAACTTTGATAGAAATTTTCAACAACTTTTTTAAAAAGTTGATGCTTGTTTTGGTTTATAACAACTTATTAATTTCTTTCAATTTAGACTTTCAATTATCACCATCATGAAAATCTTCAAGTAATCCATTTTTTGATACTTGTTGTAAGGAATTTTATAAGTAATAAAACTTGTTCATATGAGAAAATTTTGCTAGTTGATCACAACCACCATATTAGAATTTGCATTGAATGATGAATTTTGGTTAGACATACAATTCATGTCATCATGTCATGTTTTATTTTTGATACGATACGATTATTTGATACAAGAATATGGCACAAATAATTAATTGCATCAAACCTTGAAATATTAATATGACATGGTTTATATTTGTGGTACACACGACACAATTAATAGTTTAAAATTGATCTTTTAAATTTAACATGATACGACATGATTATGCCATGATTAAAATTGATATGTTAATATTTATATGACATGACATGACACAATTAAACTCGATCCTTTATGTTTAATGCGATACAATATAATACGATTACAATAAAATAACACAATTAATATGAATAATACGAAAACAAGGCTAAGACATAAATTAAACGAAAACACATTAGGACATGAATTACATGAATATCATCGACCAATCTACCAATTAACTTTCTTTTTCCTTCATTTTCATGCTATTTTACTTTCTAACCATAGCATGAATATTATAATATAAATAAATCACAATGTGCACCATTAAGAGCCAAACTATAAACATTATCCAATTCCAACCCAATTACACAAACACAATTTAAATGTACCAACAAATAAAGTAATAGTCCAAACTCCAAACATTCTTAAAACTTAACTAATAAAAGTCTAATAAAACTTGTCCCATGCATGCCTTATGCAAAGCCACCTATTTGTAAAATAGGAATATATTTATCAAAATCAAATCAAATTTAGTAGTTAAAAATTAAATGAATTCAATCTTTGCAGTAGTAACCTTTCATTCAAGATCCATCAACTCTAACATTACCCAGGGCAGAAAATTTGGTTGAGTCTTCCTTATTAGTATCTAATTGAATGATATCTTGTGTAATCTCATTTAAATTCAACTCTACAGCATCTATATTTTTAAAATTTATATTCTTAAATCATAATCTCGTTAATGGTAATGATGAATTAATTATATACGAAAGTAAAATATGTTTATTAAAATGAAAAAAATCCTTACTAATTTTTTCAAATAACCAATCCTTACAACAAATAACTTCTTTTATAATAGCCGGCTTGAGTGAGCTATAATATTGGTCAATAACTTTACTACTAATGCTAAAAGGAGATTTACATGCCACAGTCAAAATAGGAATACTCATTATATCTCATGCCATGATAGTAAGCTTAGGATAGCAAAATTGGTTTGCCTTCCAAAAATGTAGGATATTTAAATCTTGTTTCCTATCAACCCTTTGTTCACCAAGATATAACTCAAGCTGAGATATTTTGTGTAGCATTCCCATACTTAATGTCATAAGAGTCAAATTCTTAATTATAAAGTAATGCTCAAATGTTAAAAAGTAAAAGACAAATAGAATTAAACAAAATAACATAAAAACATTGAAATTAAATTAGTAATAACAATTTAAAAAAAGACAAACTACCTAAAAGACATTAGTATCACACTCATCAAGAGTAAAAATTAGAGGATAAATCATGATCAGAAACCTTAACAATATATTCATCATAAAGAGAAATATCTTTGACAGCTCTGAATTATATTGACTCATTCCTATAAAGCTTCTTGTAACTCTAATCGACAAATTAAAGCTGTTAACGATAATCCACTATCACAGCTATAGCTAAAACCAAGCTAAATTCAGGCTAATACTTTTCAAATTTGACAAGCATCTAGGTAGTCATGTTTCTCATGTACATATCAACATCATTCGAGTAGTCATTCAAGGATAAACATGTTTTGAAAATGGAAGGAAAGTATAAATTGGCATAGGATACTTTGTTCTAGAAAACACATAAGTAATATCATAGAAAAAACCCAAAACTTGCAAAGTTTTTTAATATCATCCCACTCATCTAAAGATGGACAACTCTTATAATGTGAATCACTGATTGCTAAGTGAAAAAAAAGCCAAGCAAAAGTAAAGCGTACTTTCAAGCATGAGAAATATGGAATTCCATCTAATTGGAACATCTTGTCTCAATCCTTTTTCCTTTTTTTTTTTTTTTTGCATTTAAACTCATTTGGTTTACACATTTTAAGAATTTTTTGTTTTCTTACTTGAGGATTGTTCACATATTTTACACTTTCCCTTACTTTTTTTTATAACTTCATTAACCTCCTTTAATTCATCTTACACTATTAAATTAAGAATATGACCACAACATCATATATGAAAAAACTGACCTCCTATTTAAAGTGTTTTCCTCATGTTCAATTATGATTTCAAAACAATCAACAAAAGAATCATTAGTATAAGCATCATCTGATATTAAAGAAAATAAGTTACTTTTAATATCCCAATCAACCATTAATAAGTACATCTTTCCACTTAATGCAACACCACTGTATGGTGGTGGAATATGGGAAAAACTTAAGATTTTCTTTTGTGAAGTCCAATGTTGATCAACAAAGTAAGCAGTTAGACATATACACCCATCAGTTGTAATAGAAGTTCACAAATTAGAAGTCAGACAAATCCTACCAGGTGAATCTTTAAGTAATTACAGGATCATACTTCTTTCTCTTTTATGCATCATAAGAATATCAGCTTTAACAGTGTTTCTAGATATTGAAGTAGCATCTTCATTTAAATAAGAGAAGATAGCCTTAATGCCATAGTACTCTACAAATGATAAAGGTAAATTATGCACGACCATTACAGTAGTTAATAATTTACAAAATTTTTCATGTTAAAATTTTGAAAACCTTACTACCATAATCTCATGTTTCGTAGATAATACTTATTTGGTTGATATCACGAATGTCTCTTTTTTCATAATTGTTCATATGTCATTTTAGATTACCTGTTTTATGCCTGCTATCGTAGTTTTTAATAGCTTTACATAACCTGCACTTTACTTTCTAAGCATTAGTAATAGTTTTCTCGGGCAATAACTCAAAGATTGAGCAAAAAGTTGAAGCGTGCTTCCTTTTGCATTTCACTTGCTTATTTCCTTTATGTTCAATCTCTTTTACCTCAACTTCCACAACATCATCATCTTCATCACCAAAGCTTTGAGTTGGAGATTAATGTTACTATTATTAGAGTCCACCTACAATAATATTAACAATCTTTAAGTTGCTAAATAAAAAAGATAATCTTCACAATCATATCACTATAGAAAAATAAATATGTAAAGTAAGTATATAAAAAAATGGCATACAAAATACATAAAACAAATACACTAAAAATTTTGCTTTTGAACATTTTCCTACACTTTCTCGCAACCAAACAAGATCAAAACCGACTAACTACCTAGATACTTTGATTCAAACACTAGTAAATTAAAAGTTGATTAGCAATATACATATCATCTAAATTAATATAAAAGAAAATAATTTTATTTTAAATACCATGTAAAATATTAAGATTAATGATAACATATGCTAACTTTTTTTTCAAAATAATAATAATGATGATGATGC
>JBBYHM010406290.1:0-12634 GCA_038381775.1 Adansonia rubrostipa
ATGTGAATCCTTGGTCCTTAGCCAAACACCCTCATGATGGCATGGTCAACGGGTTGTTTCATCATCCCAAACTACTCTGGGACCATGGAATGAACTCATGATGCCCATGTTAACCACTCATCTCAATCATGGATGTTCGAACATCTATGGTTTGAGCTCAACCAAATGAATAACCAAAAATACCAAACACCTCCCCCGTTTTGTTCTAGTAACACAGCGGTTTAGTTTTGAAAAATTATTTAAAAATAAAAAATGATTTATTTGGAATGTATTGGTATTTTTCCCTTGAAGGGTTTCAAATTACCTTTCCAATGATATCTCATTTACCTTCATATCATCTTGGATGAAATAGTTATGATTTTTCGAATCTTCGCTATCTAGAACCCCTAGATCTAGTGAGCAGTTTACTATTCAGGCTGTTTCAGCCCCACAAACAATATTTTTGAATCCCTTGAATATTTTTCCCATAAAGTTCATGAAATTCCCTTTCTGAGAAGTTATTATTCTCATTTTAACAATTCTGGATGAATTCAAAATGTTTTTTCAAATCAATTATACCTTTACCCTGTACATGCTGCTAGTGTTGAGACAAGCTGAAGTTCAAAAATGAATTCTGCCTAGAAACTGATTTTCTAGGAATTTGGGAATACTTTTACATTAATAATCACCGAGTTACCTTTCCAACGGTACCTTGTTTACCCTAGAGGACCTCCAAATGAGCTCAAAATAAATTCAGAAGGAGAAATAACGTGATTTTGTCCTCTGTTTCTAAACTAATTTTTGAAACGCTTTTATTAAGGCGTTCGAACGCCCCATGATCTATTCGGCTCGTTCCCATTACCTAAACCCCCCTTAGATTCGGACCAAGGCTAAACAAAAGAGGAACATTTTAGCCAAAACTTCGGTTCTCAATTTTTAAAGATTCTTTTTTTTTCAAAAATATGACCTATTCCTTTTAACATCGAAGATTTTTATTTTCGGGTATACTCTAACCCCACTATTCTGAGGGATACTCCAATTGCGCTTTTAACTCAAATCCAATATCAAACCTTCATTTTTGAGGATACTCCAACTCCACTATTCCAAGGGGATACTCCAACCCCATTTTTAACTCAAATCCAATATCAAACCTTCATTTTTGGGGATACTCCAACCCCACTATTCCAAAGTGATACTCCAACCCTATTTTTAACTCAAATCCAATATCAAACCTCCATTTTCATAGATACTCCTACCCACTATTCTGAAGGGATACTCTAACCCCATTTTTAACTCAAATCCAATATTAAACCTTTATTTTTGGGGATCTCCAACCCTACTACTCTGAGGGGATACTCCAACCCTACTTTTAGCTCAATATGACATCAAATTTTTACCATTGGGGATACTCCAACCCTACTCTCCATATTCCTTTTAAAATTTAAACTTTTTTTAGGACATCCCCTAGTCATCGAAAATTTTTTTCCTCAAATTTCCATTGAATTTGACTAAATCTCAATGTTGTCGTCTCGGTTATTCATCAATAGTCGAAGACAATTACAAGATACATTTTGATCACCCCTTTTTTATGTATTTTAAGTGTTTATTTTTGTGTGGATTTATTTATACCTTTTTTTCCTATCTTACAAATATGTTTCCTCTTATAGGGACCTTGAGCATTCATGCTTAAAAAATTACTTTCAAAATCACAAAACGATATCTGGTGTCGGTATCTCTCCAGTGCTAGACATGAAATATTTGATCTTTGTAAACCCATCCGGAGATCATTTTCTCAAAAACCCCTATGTTTCTCGCCTTTCTGAGGTGCATAAGTAATAAAATTTTCATTAAAACCCGGACTTGTATCTTTACAAAATTTCATGCATTAGATGGAATTATATTTAAATAATGATAAAAATGGAACCGAGAAAACCAAGATTCAAGTAAGATATAGTTAGGTGGTACCGATTTTTTGGTGTTGTAGGGGTGCTAATCCTTCCCCACACATAATCAACTCTCGAACCTAAAACAACAAATCTCTGGTATTATTTTCAACAGGCATCTGGTCATGCCTAACTTAAAATGATCGATGGTGACTCCAAGTTTATGGCCACTTCATGGTGGCCATCCAAGACTAGTCAGATGAGCGATTTGTCCAACAGTCTTTTAGTCTTTCCTGTTAAACATCAAAATTTTTAAGTCGAGCGTGCTTTAGCCTTCGGATCACCCGAAGTTTGTAAAGGTCGGGCACGTGGAATATCAACAGCTTGGCGATTCCATTGAAGACAAACTTAGAGAGTTAGGCCTATGACTAACTATGTTTTGTTTGGTCCTTGGTTCTTCAGTTTCCATAATTATTTAGATATAATTCTTTCTTTTTTTTCCTTTTAATCTTTTACTCTTTATGCCTTTATTTTGTGATTCTTTTTAAGGATAGCCTTTTTTTCGAATAAATGTTGATTTGAATAAGTATGGTAATATAGAGTAGAATGAAAAAGTTTGATAGTTTTCCTAACACACACCATGCACTTTCATTTTGCACTAGATTCCCACCAAACACCATGGTGAGGCTAGCATCCTAATTATTAGGAGAAAGTGAGCCATTCGCCTTCATGAGTAACCCTCCGAATAGGCATGGCAAGACCTTTCAGGATGTAAATTACCTATGTCTTTCATGAGTAACTCTCTGCATTTGTATAAGGAAATATATCCACCGGGTCGAACTCGTTCTGCCAAACTTGTGATGGGCCCAGGATCAGTGTGCCTCAGCTATCCTTACCGGATGAAAGAGTGATTCAGATACCCATTTAGGCATCTACTTAAACTCATATAGTGAGCCCTACAAGCCAAACCATGTCAAACCATATCAGAATGTTGAACATCAAAATATTTTTAAGTCGAGCGCACTTTGGCCATTCAGATCGTTTGAAGTTCGTAAAGCCAGGCACATGGAACGTCGACAGCTTGGCGACTCCATTGGGGACAAACTTACAGAGATAGGCCTATGACTAGCTATGTCTTGCTTGGTCCTTGGTTCTTCGGTTTCCATAATTATTTAGATATAATTCCTTCTCTTTTTTTTCCTTCTAATCTTTTGCTCTTTATGCCTTTATTTTATGATTCCTTTTAGGGATCGCCTTTTTTTCGAATAAATGTTGATTTGAATAAGTATGGTAATATGGAGTAGAATGAAAAGGTTTTATAGTTTTCCCGACACACATCCTGCACTTTCATTTTGCACTAGATTCCCACCAAATACCATGGTGAGGCTAGGATCTAATTATTAGGAGAAAGTAAGCCATCCGCCTTTGTGAGTAATCCTTTGCATAGGCATGGCAAGACCTTTCAGGATGTAAATTACCTATGTCTCTTATGAGTAATCCTCTATATTTGTATAAGGAAATACATCCACTGGGTCGAACCCATTCTGCCAAACCTACAATGGGCCCAGGATCGAGGTGCCTCGGCTATCCTTACTGGATGATTAAGGGATTCGGATAGCTATTTAGGTGTCTACATAAACTCATATAGTGAGCCCTATGAGCCAAACCATGCTAATCTGTATCGAAATGTCGAACATCAAAATATTTTTAAGTCCAGCATGCTTTGGCCCTTCGGATCGTCCAAAGTTTGTAAAGGCCAGGCACATGGAATGTCGATAGCTTGGCGACTCTATTGGGGACAAACTTAGAAAGTTAGGCTTATGACTAACTATGTCTTGATTGATCCTTGGTTCTTTAGTTTCCATAATTATTTAGATATAATTCCTTCTATTTTTTTCCTTCTAATCTTTTACTCTTTATGCCTTTATTTTTTTATTCTTTTAGGGATCACCTTCTTTTCAAATAAATGTTGATTTGAATATGGTAATATGGAGTAGAATGAAAAGGTTTGATAATTTTCCTGACATACACTGTGCACTCTCATTTTGCACTAGATTTCTACCAAACACCATGGAGAGGCTAGGATCCTAATTATTAGAAGAAAATGAGCCATCCACCTTCGTGAGTAACCCTCTACATAGGCATGGCAAGACCTTTTGGGATGTAAATTACCTATGTCTCTCCTGAGTAACCCTCTACATTTGTATAGGGAAATACATCCACCGGGTTAAACCCATTTTGCCAAAGCTACGATTGGCCTAGGATTGGGGTGCCTTGGCTATCCTTACCAAACAGAAGAGCGATTTGGATACCTATTAGGTGTCTACTTAAAGTCATATAGTGAGCCTTATGAGCCAAACCATGTCAAACCATACCAAAATGCTGATAGAATAACCTAGAGAATAGGGTCACTCAGGGAAACACTTCTTACCTTTACTCTTGTATACCATATTATAAAAACGATGATAGGTGAACATCGCCCTTGACATTTGTCATGTTATTTTTATGATCATTTCTATAAGGTATGCTATAATGTTCTATGGCTCACCTTTCCTTAGCAAGTGGGTGATGACGAACAAATGTTCACACCTACGATGCCAAAAGTTCATAATCTAACCAAAATAAGTCACCATGCTGATGACTTAACATAGATACTGACAAACGAACATCATCGCTTGTTTGGTTAGGCCTATCCTTTATGGTATTGTATCACTACATGTAAAGGCAATCTTAGCATAGATATACTGTGATGCTGCCTAATTGTTATGCTCGCCCCTATGCATCATATCATCTATTCTTGGGGTAAACTTCTATGTGGCATTATCATTTTGTTGCTGTCATTCCTTTGTCTGCTTATTTCTTTGCACAACTTCTAACTTATTATTTTTTTTGTTATCTTTTGCATGCATGCATCATTTCATTAATATAATTGCCATGGGAAAATTGACCAACGATGCACTATTGACCAAGGGGCGTCTATCATGGAGCAACAGTTTGTCTTAGGGTTGAAATCTTTTGAAGAAGTTTGAGCCTAGTCTGAGCAATGATAGCGTAAAGATAGGGATGTCCTAAAACCCCGGTGTATCTCACTAGTGCATGAAAAAATCAAAATAGGGTATAATCAGAACAACTGGCAAGATCTGAAATATAAATGGACTAGTTGGGATAGTACCAGGAAGGAATCATTCACGAAGAGATACAGGGACATTGCCCTTTTACTTCAGGTCCATTTGGATGTTAATCTATTGCAGGCTGCTTCCTATTTTTGGAACCTCGCATATCGATGCTTTACTTTCAACCATGAGGATTTGACCTCTACAGTAGAGGAATATACCTAGTTGCTCAACATCAAGAGGGCCAAGACTGATAGAATATATTGCAAGGCATTGAACCCTCCAACTTTTAAGAAAAGATTGATCCAAATTTTTAATACACCCGAGGCACGGATTGAGGGTCACATCATGAATAAGGGAAACAGTGAGTGCATTTCATGGGCTAGTTTAAAAGAGGTAATGGCAAATACTGTCTACGTTCAGAAAATGCAAGATATATTTGCTTTGGTGATATATGGCCTAGTCATTTTCCCAAGGTTATGTCGAAGCAGCGGTGGCAGATCTTGTTTCTTGACTATGTTGGAACATTAACCCGAAACCTGCTATCATCACTGAAACCATTTGAGCCCTTAATTTTTGCAAGAAAATCGAGACAGGACATTTCATTGGTTGTGCACCTATGCTTCACCTGTGGCTTGTTAGCCACTTTTGCCCAGAAGAAAAGAGAAGGTCATATAATTTCTTCCCTGACTTTAGTCCTATCTCCAAAGTCCTTGAGAAAGAGTGGCTTCACAAAAAGTTTGAGGAATAATGGATCCAAAAACTTTAGAATCTCAACAGGATGAAGTGGCATGGAAGGGTACTTGGTTCTTGCCATAAACCATCATGTACAGATGTGGGGATTACAATTATGTGCCACTCATTGGGTTATGGGGAAGTACCAGCTACGCACCTATTTTGGTCCTTCGACAATTTTTGTGTCAGCAATTTATCCCCTTTGTTGGAGACCTAGAGGCATGTAACCTTGAATATGGTGAGTCAGATTATAAGTCAAAAATTCAATTAGCCTTCTGTGCTTGGAGACAAACTTATTGCATAGAAAAATGCTAGAGAGGAAGTAGTATGACCTCAGTGTATAATGAATGGAAGATACGTTGCACCAATAATGCCTTGCCTTCATTCACTATTGTATCTATAGATGAAGAATTCCTTTTTGAAATCAAATATCTTATATGGGAATTCGAACAAGCAAAGACAACCCTTACTAAGGAAATTACCTGCCTAAAGGAGGAAAAGAGTTAATTGGAGATAGGTCTTTATTTGCATGAAGGTGAGGTAAAATAAGCTAATAAAGAGAAGAATCGTCTCAAAGAAGATCACGAGAGTCTAAGGAAAGACTATATGGCCATTAGCAAAGCAAACAAATCATGACACTGAGATAAGTCTTTAATTGAGTAGAGAACATAAATTGCCACCTTGGAAAAAGAACTATATTAGTGGAAAAAAGTGGCTAAAGATAGTAAAGAAAAGCTTGTTAAAGCTTGAACCCTCGCATGAACTTATCAAAAGAGAAATATACGGTTAGAAGCTCGAGTTTGAGATTTAATAGTAGATAAGGTTGCGAACGAGACACTAACAGTCAGGGTTTAAGGCTTAGAGCAATCCTTACAAGCTTGCCAAAACCAAGTGGATGAATTAGTATGGGCCTTAAAACGACAAGAGCAAGAATGGCAACAAATAGTTGAGCAGGCACGCCAAAATTATCAGACTCACACCATCTCACTAAACAAATTCAGGTAGCTCAGTTGAAGGCCGAATATATGATGGATGTGGCTCGATCTCTAGTATGTAGCATTTTACCCATTAGCGCTCATAAACAAGAACTACTATTTTTCTTAGAACATGTGATTAGACAATGTAATCTTGCCAGACATTTTCAAATGTAATCATATGTATTCAAGACTTTAATTGCTTCAGTGAAAGACGCTATTGGTGGAGCTATTTCCTAATCCAATTGTCCCTATTACATTTGCATCAATAACATAATTTTTTTCTACTTCATATCCATTTTCATGTCATGTCATGACATATTCTACAGGTCTAATTTGTCAATAATCTAAAGTGAAGGTGTCCCGAAACATGAAATCTTCAGCTCGCCATCAATATAACACTCGTACTCATCGTAAAGCCATGGAGAATGATCATCAGTCTCGCATTGAGTGACTAGAACTCATGTATAGAGAATCTTAAGAATAACCAGCCCGCAGGAATAAAGAACTTCAATCTCAAATGGCAAAATTGAAAAAACTGTTGTCTGAAGCTTTAAAAAATAAGGGACAAACGAGCACCGTTGACACTAGTAAAGGATTGACTAAACCCGAGAGTAATTTGAATAGTGGTATCGAGGCTACTAATGTGCATGAAGTACCTTTGCATGATCAGTATCCCTTGGCAGCAAGAATTCCATCAACTCAACCATTCATTTATCTCAATCCTGCAATAGCATGACATTTGGTTTAAGGCTCTTTGCCCACTATACCTATAGTACCAGATCTTGATGAACAGGCAGAACAAGAAAGGGCAAAAAGGTCTTCACAAAATGATGAAGACTTAAACAAATACTAATCTTTAGAGAAACATCTTCGAGTTGTCGAAGGAAGTGATAAGTTTAGAGTTATAAATGCAAAAGCTCCAGGACTAGTCTCTATTCTCGTCATTCCGCATAAATTCAAGGTACTATAGTTTAAAAAATATAATAGGACCATAGATCCCACTACCCACCTTTGGATGTATTATCGTAAGATGACCGGGTATGAAGAAAATGAAAAATTGCTAATCCATTGCTCAGGATAGTTTAGTTGGGGCAGATCTTCGATGGTATATAGGGCTAGACCCTATAAGAATTAAAACATGGATAGATCTGGCTCATGCATTCCTCGACCAAAATAAGCACGTATTTGATTGGGCCCCAGATTGCCTCTCCTTCATGAACATGGAGAAGAAAGCCTTTAAAAGTTTTAGGCAATATGCCCAAAGATGGAGGGAGGAGGCAGCTCAGGTTCAGCCTCTATTAATTGAAAGAGAAATGGCAGGTATGTTTGTAGGCACTTTGAAAGCTCCTTACTATGAGAAGTTGGTCGGAAATACCATAAAGAATTTTGCTGATATGGTCATATCAAGGGAAATGATTGATAATGCCATCAAAAGTGGGAAAATATCTATAGAAGAATCATCATAGTCAATTAAGAAACCAATAAGTAAAGGAAAGGAAAAAAAAGTAAGCGATATCGTCATGGCACCATAAAGTTCCCTTAAAATCCAAGCTCAACTTAAGGGGTATATGCCCTAAGTATGTTGTGTCTGAGTTTTAGTGCCTACCAAATGACACCAGCAGTTCACTCTATTGGGATAGCTCCAACAGTCACCCTCATACCAAATCTTGTTCAAAACATTCCTCCAAGCATGCAACCTCATAGCACGAACAATACAAGAGCCCTAAGTAATCATTAAGCACCCCGAGAAAGGGATATTTTGACCCTTTACCATACTCATATAAAGAGATTTACAATCACTTATTAGCTGCTTGATTAGTTGCCTCAGTGTTCTTAGACCCAAAATATCCACCATACCCCAGCTGGTATGATGAAAAACTTACTGTGAATACCATGTCGGACCATAGGGACACTTAATTGAGAACTACACCTCATTCAAGAGAAAGGTGCAAAGCCTACTAAAAAGAGGCATAATCAAAATAAAGCAAGGGCTCGAACTAAATGTTGGGCCAACTCACTCCCTAATCACACTGAACTGAGGGTAAATACCGTGTTTGATGGGAAAGGTTGTTGGATCAAAAGAGATTTTAGAAAGGTCAAGATGCCAATGAGTAGAGGGTGGCAAGCATTCAGGGGGGTTGGGATAGTGAGCCCAAGAGAAGAATTCACGGAGTCCTCTTGCTGCTACTATGCTCAAGAGCATGATTTACAGCAATGTTCATCATTCCTGAAAATAGTCTAAGGAATGATGGACCGATCCGATATAGAATTCTACAAGAAATGTCATGAACCAACTTATCCATTTGTTAACGTCATCGAAGAAGAGGAAGCAAATGACAATTGTATCTTAATTTGCCTTTCTCTTATGAGTGTGGAGAGGTAACCAAATAAAAGCTTTAGGCATTACACCTATAGGTGGATGGAAAAGGCTACCCAAATTCAACCACTATTGACAGATAAGGAAATGATTGTCAGGTTCATTGGCACACTATAGTCACCGTACTATAAAGAAATGGTGAAAAGAACCCCTAAAAGCTTTATGGCTGTAGTCATACTTTATGGGATGACGGATGAGGCTTTGAAAAAAGAATCAAGCAGGGGCATGAGGAAAGGAAAAGTCGTAACAACACAATAGTCAAGGTTCGACAAAAAAGCCAGTTCATCTTAAACATATGCAGACGCAGACCTAGAAAGGTTCATTGCTGAGCAAACTTGCAAGATCGTGAAGAATGTGGAAGAGCTGAGAATGCCAATGAGCACAATTTGGCAGATTCTAATAAAAGACAAATTAGTTAATAGGGTTGAGAAGAAAGAGGAAGAAGTAGACAACTTTTGTGATTTCTATACAGTACATGATCATACCCTTCAGATGTGTAAAGAGTTTCATGCCATGGTCTAAAGAATGATGAAGGAACGCACGATTGAATTTTATGATGAGAAGAAAACTTTGACTATTCAAACCATAGAGGCACTTCCATCTGTCAATGCCATAAAAGGGGATAGGGACAATCCCTCCTATGGCATCGAAAGACCATTGATCTTGTATGCTAATCGACTGTATCTTCAGGCCGTTCTTACCTCCTTTGCACCAATGATGGTCATTCAATTGCTGTCTTCGTTCTCCTATGAAGACAACAAGGCTGCTCCCTAGAATTATAAGAGTAAAACCTTAATTATCGAAGAATCTAGTCAACTGGCCTCAAATATTGAACTTTTAAGGGTAAACCACTTGACTCGGAGTGGTAGGTGTTATGGGCCACCAGCCTTAAGAGATAAAGCTTAGCTAGAAGATACTAGCCAGAATCCTTAAACACTTAAGTCTGTAACTAAAGGGTCAGATTCAAAAGTCACCAAAGAACCAATTAGTGAAAAAGAAGCAATGGAGTTTTTTAAGTTCACCAAACACAGTGAATATAGCATCGTGGATCAGCTAAATAAGAAACCTGCCAAAATATCCATACTGTCACTTTTGTTAAGCTCTGAAGCTCATAGAAATGCAATCCTAAAAGTTTTAAATAAGGCCTAAGTCTCTTTCAATATTTTTATAGGCTAGCTAGATCATCTAGTGAACAATATCATGGCTAAGAATTACATATCCTTTAGTGATGACGAGATTCCACAAGGAGGAAAAGGGAATATAAAGACCTTTACATCACCATATATTGCAAAGAAAGCATATTGCCCAGAGTGCTCATCGATAACAGGTCAACTTTAAATGTAATGCCTATGTCATGCTTGAATAAGCTCCCTATTGATACATCTCACATTTAAAACAGTCATACAGTTGTGTGGGAATTTGACGAAACCTGTAGAAACGTTGTGGGGAACATCACTATCCCACTCCAAATAGGCCTATGTACTTATAAGGTTGACTTTCATGTGATGGACATTGCTCCATCATACAATTAGCTTTTAGGAAGGCCATCGATCCATTCTGTTGGAGTAGTTCCATCATCCTTGCACTAAAAATTAAAGTTTGTAATTGGAAAAAAAGTTGTTAGTATTGGTGGAGAAGAAGATATCATTACTGCTACCTCGATCGACACCCCATATTTTGAACCCAATAAGGGCATTCTAGAACCCTCTTTTTAATCATTTGAGTTCATTGATGCCACTTATGTTAAGGAAGGATTGCCCATGATTAAGCTTCATCTATCAGAAAGTACGTAAATAGTTTAAGGTGCTTGAGCCAGAAAAGGGCTTGAAAAATGCCTTCAAGGAGTTGCTAGAGCTCTAAAGGTGACCCATTAGACTGACAAGAGAGGATTGGGGTTCAAGCCCAATGCATAATAGAAAAAAAAGCAAGCCCAGAGGAATTGGGAGAAAAGAATAGCACATTTGTTGGGGACAAGACGTGGGGCATGAACCTATGGCATTTTTGCCATTGCATAAGAACTTTCTCTTAGGCGGACTTGTTAACACTAGCTCGACAAATGTCATGCTTATGTTAAGGAAGACTTTTGAGGATTTCTCTATCAATGCAATTGAAGAGCCATCAACAATGGGTGAAGAGACTGACTTATGCCCTTCAGAGTTTATTCTAAGTGTCTGGACTGAGACAGAAATCCCTTTATTGTTCAAAACTCTTTCAAAGTACTGCCATGAACCAAACCCACATGCTTTCACCCAAGAACATTATAGGATCCTTTGCATGGGCCCCTTTTATTATGTATGATCAATGAAAATGATGAAGCATTATGCATTTCATTCATTGTGTCCATTTTTACCTCCCTCTGCATATCTTTTTACCTATTTTGTTCTTTTTTCATATTTTCAGGTATTCGAATTAAGATGACATGAATATCCGTATTAAGACTCAGGAAATTGACTTTGTGCAAGTAATCAATGCTGGTGGGGTTGAGTATGAAAAAGATTCTGAAGAAGACCCTGTACCCCCAGATCTGCTCAGACTAATTGGACAAAAACAAAAATAGATTTTACCTTATAAAGGACCTACTGAAACCATAAACCTTAGGACAAAAAAAGATCAAAATGAAGACAAATTTGGAACCTCTATAAAACCATCAACCCAAAACCATTTAATAAGCCTTCTCCAAGAGTTTTGAGATGTGTTTGTCTGGTCTTACCAGGATATGCCTGGGTTAAATACCGACATCATAGTTCATAAACTTCCTCTCAAACCTGAGTATAATATTGTACAGCAAAAGCTTAGGAGGATGAAACTCAAGATGCTACTAAAGATAAAAAAAAAGTCAAGAAACAATTTGAAGCAGGATTTCTTGAAGTTGCCAAATACCCTGAGTGGTTGGCCAATATAGTCCTACTCTCTAAGAAGGATGGTAAGGTGCGAATATGTGTAGAGTATAGGGACTTGAATAGAGCTAGTCCAAAAGATAACTTTTCTTTGCCCCATATCGATACTCGAGTGGATAACACCACCAAAAATGCACTTTTTACTTTCACGGATGGATTTTTGGGATATAGCCAAATCAAAATGGCGACTAAAGACATGGAAAAGACCACCTTTGTGACCATGTAGGGAACTTTTTACTACAAAGTGATGCTTTTTGAGCTCAAAAACGCTGGGGCAACTTATCAAAGTGTAATGGTGACATTGTTTCATGACCTTATGCATGAATAGATAGAAGTTTATGTGGATGACATGATCGCCAAGTCACTTAAAGAGAATAAACATGTAGCCGACTTGTAGAAGCTCTTTAATCGACTTCGCAAATATTAGCTCAAGTTAAACCCTGCCAAATGCACATTTGGTGTCACATCTGGCAAGTTATTAGGCTTCATTGTGAATGAAAAAGGAATAAAAATGTACCCTGACAAGGTTAGGGCCATTCAAAGCCTTCCACTACCTCAAACCCTAAAAGAGGTAAAAAGTTTTTTCGAAAGATTAAACTATATAGTTTGATTTATATCTCAATTAATCGACAAATGTGACCTGATCTTTTGGCTACTTCGTAAACAAAATCTC
>JBBYHM010406331.1:0-33044 GCA_038381775.1 Adansonia rubrostipa
TTTTTTTTAATTTTTGATGTGTTACTTAAATGATTGAGCATGTTCAGATGTGACTTCAATTATATCTAATGGATGATTTTTCCAGTTTCTCTTCAGAAAGTGGAAAGGAAATAGCAACTCTTTCGTCACTTCACTTCCTTTCTTTGAAGGTTGATTTTTTTTTTTTTTATCATCACGAGATGATCATCTTGATCATATCAACAATTCTATCTTTCGATCATTCTTTTTGTTTTTGTTTTTTTGCAGGAAATTAATTAATTAATTAATCAATAATAGATATTACAATAGAATTTTATACACTGTTCTAACCTTTCGTTTCTCATTTTCTAGTGTGCTGTGTTAGGTAGACTAGTGTTCAAAGTGGTTTAAGCTCTTTTAGATCTCAAAGAAATCTATATAACGTATAGAATTCTTTCCTAATGTTAATTTTAATAATAAAATATTAATAATCATAAAATTGGCTAATTGAAATTTGATTTGATAGCACACAGCTTAATCTACCGAATAAAAATGTATGGATTTGATTTAAGCATTTCAACTAACGAAGCAATTCCATTTAAGCATATTTCCTTTTACGTGATTAGAGGCAGCAATGATAATTAAGATTTACAGTCCAACTATTGGAAAGATGAAAGCAATAGGTGAGGGGCCTTAGTTTGATCTAGAAATTTAGCTGTCACGCGTTTATAAAAATTATATATATATATATATATATATATATATAATGGCATGTATGCTATAGAACAAAAATTGTGCTAAAGTGAGGTAAATGTGAAGAACCCATTTTTCTATTATTTTATTTTTCGATTTTAGGTATTTTCGTTTTGTAAGGAAGTTTTACTTCAAAGTTAGAGAGGGTCCCACAAAGTTAATAGCTGTCACGTGATTGATCAGGAAAGTCCACTTTTGGTGATTCATGATCCTGTGGTGGTTTTGGGTATAATTGGATACAATGAAACAAAATCACAATATATTACTTTTCTCTTTAACCTTTTTTTTTTTTTTTCTATAAAAATAATCATTTTATTATTTCTCTCACATTGTAAACATATATAATATTTAATGAAGCAATTTATATTTTTTTTATCAGATATAAAAACAATTTATTTGAAAGACAATCTAAAACAACACTCATCGTCCAATAATAATAAATCACTATTATTTTTGTGTTTTACAAAAAAAAATTATAATTTGTTTCAAGAACTAAAAAAAAATTATAAATAATAAGATTCAAATTTCAAATCACTTTTTAAAAATCACTATATAAATTAATTAGATTAAACATTAAATTCTTTCTCTCTTTCTTTAAACTATAATATTTTTTATTATTAATTTTAATCTCAGTGTCATCAAGGTATGCGCCTAAGCACACCCACCTCTTAGCACTAGATAATAAAAGCGCCTTAGATCCTTTTAAGCGAGGCATTTGATCGGGCGTGCTTTTTGGTAAGCGCCTTAGATCCTAACTTTTTGAAGTTTTGTTTAATTTCTTTAATTTGAACCTTTTTCTTTAGATATATTTTTACTAGCTAGAGAAGAATAGTATCAAACTCTCTATTTTTTATTATTTGAGTATTCTACAACATATACGAGACTCTAAAGAAATCATGTATATGAGCCAAAAAAATTACATGTTTTGTAGATAAATTGGACCATTCCCTAGAGTTCATTGTCATAATTGTACATCTTACCCTTATTTTATATATATATATATATGATAATTATTTAATACATTGACTGTGAAGTTTTTAGACTCTACAAGTGAGCTTAGGGTTGAAGCCAAGAGTTTTATGTTGAGGGCCGAAATCAAAATACAAATTCTTGGGGTTAAAATAATTTTTTTACTATTTTTTATCTTAAAAATATTCTAAAAATTAAAGAAATTCTGGAGTCCAAAGTGTCGAGGCCCTTACTTGTCCCCTCTCTTTGCCCTTGAGTAAGTTAAAAAGCTGTCGTATGTTTCATTTATTTATTATTTTTATTTTTAATTATAAAATAAGGACATATAGCTGCATTTTAATCTGGAGTTAAAAAACCCACGGTTGATATACTAGATAATTATCTATATACATACACATATATATATTGCATCTTGCTTAGAGGTAGTAAAATAAATTCAAACTCAAAAATCTATTTAAAATAATTGAAGCTCAAATTATAATTGAATCTAATTTAATTAAAAAATTAATAATCAAATTTAAAAAAATTTTAAATCTAAAATAATTTAACATAAACCCATATAATTGCTACCTCTAATCTTGCGTCACTTAGACATGCGCTTTTTCAACGCCTTGCACAAGCAATATAAAAGCTCTAGCGCGTGGTGTGCACAACACTGCTTAGCCTATGCCAATTTCTTTTATTAATTCAAAATCCAGTGCATTACCACCTTGTCTTATATTAACTGTCCACTGCTTAAAAGTTCCAATTAATTTATTTTATGAAATTTATAAACTTCTCCCTAGTTTTTTTCCATGATAAATCAAGACACTGAACGTGAAGCCTATTTTTCTTCTAAATTTAATGTTTACTGCATAACTTTGGATATTAATATAGTTCACAAAGAGTAAGTTTAAGCATAAGGATTTTCTTAACTAATTATCTTTCCAATTAATTAGCCTTGCAATCAACTCTAAGGGACATGATGTTATTCCACTTAGACATCAAAGGACATATTTCTTAGAAGACTAGATTCTGAAATTGTTTTTTGTTTTTAGTTCTTCTGGGTAATAACTGTGGAATGGGATTATAATTATCTTTGCTTCTAATATTAACTTTCTATGGTGTGTTAGATTGATGAACCGAAAGTTTTATTGTTTAATTTTTAATACTAAGTTTAAAGCATTAAATTTGTATTATGAAAATTGTTCAGTACTAGAATTATAATAAAATGCATTTTTTTTTTCAAAAAATTTTTGTATTTAGAAAAAGTTAAAATTAAAAAAAATAAAAGTAATTTTTTAACTTAGCAATTGTCTTTTAGTGGCTAGGTGTTTCTTGAAAATCGAAAAACCTAAATACTCCTAATTGATTTATTATTACGAGACTTTTATGTAATTTTCTTCGCTGAATTGATTTCATTTTTTGGGACACCAAACAACGTTAATAATTACAAATACTGAATTTTAAAAATTATTTATTTCACATTGTAAAACTTATTAAGATAATATTTTAGAGTATTACATATGGTTTTGAATAAAATTAAAATTATCATTTTTGTTAAAAAAATGAATAATTTAGTTCAAATATAACTTTTTTAAAATAAAATTGATTAAATATAAGTAGTTCTTTATCTGCTTATCTCGTTCAATAATTTTTAATTACGTAAAATTTAATACGAATTATCAATGAATCAATAAAATTTAAGTTTCAAAGTTTTTAATGCATTATTAAACACACTTAAACGCCGTCGCTAAACCTCTAAATGAGTGCATATTTATCCTCTCTTTGTTTCACCATAATATTTCACTTACAATTCTGATTCTTGCAATCCTATAATTATTCAATTATAACACATAATCATGTAGGAATCCATCACTTAAAATCATAGATTTTGCAGAGTATTTTCATACATCCTACACAATTCAAGGTTGTGATTGGTTAATTATATTATAATAATTATAGGTGATGTTTCCCTTGATTCATATAGTTCCTGAATTGCAAAAAAATTTCTATGATCGCAGGTAAAAGTGTTAAAGCAAGCAGTTTTTTAAATTTAAATATGGAAGGACCGGCAAGCACTGAAATCCCAGTGAAGGAAGCTGTTGAGGACACTGAAACTGTTGCCAACCCTCTTAAGGTATTGGCATATCTCTGCTTTCTGCAGTTTTTTTCAGTTGGTTATTTCAACTCATTTCCCCTGAATACTAACTTCGAAATGGTTATATTTCTGCTTCATTTATTCCAAGCTTTACGAGGTTTTTCTTTAAATTCTCTTAACTTTCCTGGGTGTTGCCGTAAATGGTTCAGTTTAATCTCCGTTGAGAGCAATTTAGTCAGTTGAACTTTTAGTTTTACCCCACTTTCACAAAATTAGGAATGCTTGAATTTATAAGTCAAATTCTGCTGTAATAAACAGTGATACACTGTTTTAGTATTTGGGTTTGATCAGCTGTCCCTAATGGTGATGGCATGATGCATTACAGGCCTCGAATGGAGACTTGCCGCGAGAAGGAAAAAGTGGGAAAGAAGAAACCGCTGTGGATGGAGAGTTCGTTAAAGTAGAGAAAGAAGCACAAGATACGAAGGACAGTTCTCATGTGGCCAACCCTGCATCCGTGCAGAATAATGAGCCAACCTGCATTGAAAGAAGCTTAAACAATTCAAGTAGAGAACTCCTTGAAGTGCAAGAAAAGGTGAAGGAACTAGAGCTTGAATTGGAAAGAGTGAGTGAAGCATTAAAGCATTCTGAATCCGAAAAGGGCAGGCTGAAGGATGAAGTTTTGCTTGCGAAGGAAAAGTTGGATGAAGGGGGAAGGAAGTACGATGAACTTGACATCAATCATAAGAAATTGCAAGAGCAGATCATTGAAGCCGAGCAGCGATACAGTTTACAGCTATCCAATTTGCATGAGGCTTTGCAAGCTCAAGAGGCGAAACAGAAGGAGCTCTCTGAAGTAAAGGAAGCATTTGATGGTCTCAAAATTGAGATTGAAAACTCGAGAAAGAAAATGCGGGAGTTGGAGCATGATCTACAGAGTTCCACAGAAGAAGCACGGAAGTGTGAAGAACTGCATAAACAAAGTGGATCCCATGCTGAGTCTGAGACACAGAGGGCTTTGGAGTTTGAGAGATTGCTTGAAACTGCAAAACTTAATGCAAAAGAAATGGAAGATCAGATGGCCTCCCTGAAGGAAGAAGTCAAGGGCCTGTATGAGAAGGTTGATGAAAACCGGAAGGTCGATGCAGCACTTAAAAGCACAACAGCTGAACTTTCTGCTGCTCAGGAGGAGTTGGCACTTTCTAAATCAATAGTGTTGGACTTGGAGCAAAGACTGGCTTCAAAAGAAGCTCTTAGTAATGAACTGACTGAAGAGTTGGACCTGAAAAAGGCTTCAGAATCCAAGGTGAAGGATGATATCTTAATTCTCCAGAATATTTTTGCTGCAACTAAAGAAGATCTTCAAGCAAAGGTTTCTGAGTTGGAAGATATCAAGTTGAAACTGGAGGAGGAAGTCAAAGCAGGGGAATTGGTTGAAGTTGGGCCGAAGGACAGAGAAGCACAGGTCTCGATTGTACAGGAAGAATTAAGTAAAGTGCTAAAAGAAAAAGAAGCACTAGAAACAGCCATGGCAGATCTCAACAGTAATGCAGCACGGATGAAAGAGTTCTGCAACGAACTTGAAGAAAAATTGAAGCTTTCAAATGTGAATTTCTCTAAAACTGATTCTCTTCTGTCTCAAGCTCTTTCTAATAATGAGGAGATTGAGCAGAAATTGAAATCCCTGGAAGAGCTTCATAGTGAAACTGAAGCCGCTGCAGCAACTGCTAACCAAAAGAATCTTGAGCTGGAAGATGTGCTTCGGGCTTCAAATGAAGCAGCAGAAGACGCAAAATTGAGACTGAGGGAGCTCGAGGCCCGTTTTATAGCAGCCGAGCAGAGGAATGTGGAGCTTGAGCAACAGTTAAATTTTGCAGAACTAAAAGGCTTTGAAGCTGAGAAAGAACTGAAGGAATTCTCAGAGAAAATAGCTGAACTAACCACCAAGTTGGAAGAAGTTGAGAAAGAAAAGAAACTGTCGAATAACCAAATGCAGGAATATCAGGAGAAGATTGGTCAGCTAGAATCAGCTCTAAATCAGTCAGCATTGCAGAACTCTGAGCTTGCGGAGGAGTTGAAGATTGCTGTGGAGAAAAGTGCTCAACACGAGGACCGAGCTAATATGAGCCATCAGCGCAGCCTTGAGCTAGAGGATCTGTTCCAGACCTCTCATTCCAAATTAGAGGATGCCGACAAGAAGGTCAGCGAGTTGGAGTTGTTACTCGAAACAGAGAAGTACAGGATTCAGGAACTCGAAGAACAGAAAAACAAATTAGAAAAGAAATATGGGGGGGCAGAAGCTGAGTCCACTGGATATTCTGATAAGTTATCCGAACTTGCATCTGAACTTGAGGCATTCCAAGCTAGAACATCAAGCTTTGAAATAGCACTGCAAATGGCCAATGAGAAGGAAAAGGAACTGACAGAGTGCTTAAATTTAGCCACAGATGAGAAGAAAAAGTTAGAAGAGACATCCCAATGCTCCAGTGAAAAGCTTGCTGAAGCAGAAAATCTGGTGGAAATTTTGAGGAGTGATTTGAATCTGACACAACAGAAGCTGGAAAGCATTGAAGATGATCTTAAGGATTTTGGCTTGAGAGAAAGTGAGGTTACAGAAAAGCTTAAATCTGCTCAAGAGCAACTAGAGCAGCAAGAAAGAGTATTAGAGCAGGCTAGTGCAAGAAACTCTGAGCTTGAGTGTTTGCATGAATCTCTAACAAGGGATTCGGGGCTTAAACTCCAAGAAGTTATGGAAAACTTCACCAACAAGGATTCAGAAGTGAAATCTCTCTCTGAGAAACTTAAATTTTTTGAAGATCAGGTAAAGGTATACGAAGAACAAATTGCTCAAGCAGCTGGACAGTGCCCGTATCTAAAAGAAGAATTGGATCAGAGTTTAATGAAACTGGCTTCGTTAGAAAGCACGAATGAACAACTCAGGAAGGAGATTCTGGAAGTAGAAAATAAAGCTCTTCAGTCTTCCTCAGAGAATGACCTTTTAGTTCAGACAAACATTCAGCTCAAGAGCAGAGTTAATGAGCTTCAGGAATTGCTCAATTCAGCCGTTTCTGAGAAGGAAGTAACTGCTCGAGACATTGCTACTTATATGTGCACAATCAAAGAATTATCAGATCAGCATATGAGGGCCTCAGAACTTCGAGCTGAAGCTGAAGCCCGAATCACAGAAGCAGAAGCACAGTTACATGAAGCTATTGAGAAATACACTAAGAAACAATCCGAAACCAATGAACTGATCGAAAAGTTGCATGTTCTTGAAGGCCAAATTAAAACGTATGAAGAACAAGCTCATGAAGCATCCAGGATCGCTGTATCTCGAAAAGTTGAGTTGCAAGAGACTCTTGTAAAACTAAAGCAGCTGGAAAGCTTTGTTGAGGAACTGCAAACCAAGACAACTCACTTTGAAAAGGAGAGCGGAGGTCTAGCTGAGGCCAATCTGAAGCTGACTCAGGAACAAGCTACAAATGAGTCGAAACTTAGTGATTTCGAGGGCAAACTGGTTGCAGCCCTGAAAGGAAAGGATGAAACAGCTGAACAACTTCACACTTCAAAGAAGGCTATAGAAGATTTAGCACAGCAGATTACTTCGGAAGGCCAAAGGCTACAATCTCAGGTTTGTTGAAAATTCCACTAGTATCTTAACAAACAACAGTATGACAATTTTCCCTTTTCTAATTTAAGTTTTTTTTTTTTTTTTTGATGTCTCAGATTTCTTCACTAATGGAGGAGAATAACCTGCTGAATGAAACACATCAGAATACAAAGAAGGAACTTCAATCTGTAATATCACAGCTTGAAGAGCGATTGAGAGACAAAAAAGCAACGGAAGAATCTCTAAAATCAGAAATTAGAAACCTCAAGGCTGAGATTGCGGAGAGTTCCTTGTTGCAAACTCGTGTCAAAGAACTTGAAGGACAGTTGGTGACAGTTGAAACTGAATTGAAAGAAGAGGTATTATATTGTTGACATTTTCCAAATTAAATGCCAACGATGAGTTCTGATTAATTGGTTTTTGTTGCTTGTAGGTTGAAAGTGTTAAGACGGCTGCTTCTGTAAGAGAGGCTGTATTAACTTCAAAATTAGGGGATCATGCACAAAAAATCAGTGATAGAGATGCTATTAATGAACAAGTGCTTCAACTTCACAGAGATTTACAAGTCGCTCAAACGGCCATTGCTCAACAGGTTAGACGCTAATTTTTTAAATGATTAGGCATCTATTCAATGCCCTTTTTGTATGATGAATTGATAAACAATACAAGTTCTGACACCTACCCTCAAATCAAAACTTAAACTGCTAAAAACTTTTTCTTATCAAAATTAATAATGTAACTTGGATCAAGATTTCTCATCAAAGTCATGTTTGAACGATCAGTGCTAAAGAATCTGGAGTAACAATTTTTTTATTCTTTGTTAAAAAAATATATATCAAACAAACAGAAAGAGGCAGATTCACAGTTAGAGTTGGAACGAGAAGCGGCTTTAAAACGTTCCCTTGAAGAGCTCGAAGCCAAAAATAAAGAAGCATTACTTCTCGAGAAGCAGTTCAAAGAGTTGGAAGATAAATTGCAACTGGCAGAAGCTAAAGTAAAGGTCAGTTCATATCTTAATCTCTTACAGCCTAGTCCTTCCATTTACACTCCGCACGCCCAAGAGGAAGCCATGAAAGAAAAGCTACAAAACTTGATAACTAGATGTATTTGCTTTTTGAGAAGAAATATATATTTAAATTGTGCACTTGGAAAAGATTTTATGCTTCGGAGAACAGGGGACAAACATGTTTTAATAGATTTAGGAAGTATGTTATTTTTTTCTTTTTGGGTTATGAATAAGGTTTTGCTATTGATTTCCCTGAGGGCACTCTTTAAGGTTACCATTTTAGGTCAAGTTACTATTTTCAATACATTGAAAATCATCAAATTCAATATCAACTACTGCCTTCAACATAAGCCTATTACTATAAATAATAATTTAACTGATCTTAAAGGATGCCTGACACTTGGTTAGCAAAATCCTACAAATAAATATGTTTTACAATAAAAAGTCATGAAGTTAAACATGGTCAGTTCCTAAAATACACTATATCCACCATCAATTTTACATTTTCTTTAAAATTTCGAAGTTGCTTACCCTAAATGATGTGTTTGAAGGGTGATGGCAATGCAGCGGAATTGAAAGATGGCGCAGAGGTGAAGAAATCGAGGGATATTAATGGATTAACTTTTTCAACACCATCAAAACGTAAGAGTAAGAAAAAGTTCGAAGCAGCTGCTTCTTCTGTACAAGCTGCCTCCTTATCTTCATCAGTTACCCAGACTGGGGCTTCTCCATTGAGATCCGTAAAGTTCATTACGGGAGTTGCCTTCGTGTCAGTGATCGCCGGTGTTGTTCTGGGAAAGTACTCTTAGTTAAGGCATTTTATTTTTCTTGATCTTGCCCTTTTGTTTTTTTGTTTTTTTTGGTAAATCTCATTGCATTTTCCTTCTTCATTCTAAGTTATACGCACAGAAGAATGGAAAGGCTTTATTGTGTGCATGCTTTCTTGCTTAGATTTTGAGCTTGGTTGGGGAACTTTAGTTTTGAATCTTTTCAAGTTTGTCTCAGTAAATTTGACTACATTTCAAGTAGGCTTCAAAGCCTTTAGAATTGTTCCAATGGAACAATTGCCCCTCGCCCATGGCTAAAAGTCATCCGAACATTAACACTCTGCAGGTTTGCTCCTTACAGCCGGTGTTTGAAAATAGTAGTTTCAACTTTACAGGGACAAATTTTCCTAAGCACCAGAGTCAAACTTATTGTACTTTCTCCTAATTTGTCCAACATATTTCTTAGGCAAAATGTTCTGACATGATCAGCCCACAACCATGAATTCTAGGAAGAAATCAGTTTTTTTTTGGTTCAAAACCCCAATATCCGATGTCCACTAAACCCCGATTAATTCGGCTTGAGCCAAGTCAGCCCACTTATTGGGATAAATGACTCTGTAAATAATAACCAGCAATCTAAAATCGGTAAGAAATCTAACCAGTTTCTTTGCTTTGCACCAGAGCGTTTTTTTTCAAATATTCTCCTTCAACCCCCCCTTCCAATCCATTTATATAAAAAAAGGCTTTATACAGCTCGAAGCGCAAGGCATAAAAATAGCACTCGCTTGAATGAAGACATGAATATGTATATACATGCATGTTTTTGCATATATATATATATATATACATATATATATGTATGTATGCATGTACGTGTAAAATAAACTTAAGATATAAAATTATGATAATAAATTCTAAAGACTGATCCGATTTATCCTACAAACATACAAAACTCTGTTCTTTTGTTGCTAATATGCATGATTTTTCTTACGATCCCACGTCTAAGTACTCAAATAATGAGAAGTAAGGAGTTTGATATCATCCCATTTCCGACTAGAAATGATAATAGTTAATGAAATAAAATTTAAATAAAAGAAATTAAAGATAACTTCATAAGCTTTCAAAAAAGCACATCTAGGCACGTCAAGCATGCACCTGATCAAATGCACCTCACCTTAAAGGATTTAAAACACTTTTGTGACCCGGCGCAAGGGTGGAACACCTAGATGCACACCTTAACAACACTGGAATTACCAACAAAATGCATACTTGGATCCTTAATAACATGATTATATATTCAATAAACCAAAATCTAAGGGATTAACACAGAACAAACAAAATGAAAAATAAAAAGTAAAAAATCCAGTGTTGCTTAAGAAACTGATGCAATCTATATCTATCACTATAACAAAAACACACTCAATTCCAGGAATGAGTTACTGTAAAGTAGATCTAATTTCAACTCAGCTTGGAATTTCAAACGAGCACAGCAAACCGATGAATCCATATCATATCAATATCATGGCCAGAGAATAACAGTCAAACTCAAAAACTTCAACTTACTTTAGAAGAATGATTGAAATAAAAACTAATAGAACATATAAGTGAACAACACAGCTAGCACAAGAAACCAATGGCTACTTTCAACCCCAAGGAACAAACCCGGGTAAACAAATCCAAATAAATCCCAACTTCTATAGAATACAGACCAATATTGTAAGCAAATAATTGAGTTAAACTCCACGATTTGAAGACAAGCTCATCATGCTGCACGCTTCAAAAATAAGAATCTAATGGTTTGTACAACGAATACCAGCACATTTAATTTCTTGACCAATGCAAATAAGAAGTGCAGGAATAGAGCTAAACCAGCAACTCAACAGACTAACTGTGAACATTAGATGACAAGTGAAAGATCAAACAACCAAAATTGCACGTATTCCTTAAAATCCAAGAAAATTTACATCCAATTAGATCCAAAAACAAAACATCAAGATGAAGCAATACCCGTTTCTCAGCTTACCAAAACAACCCCGTTTTGGCATCAAACCCAGCAGCAAGGATAACGCAAAAATAGCGAAACATTGAAATATGGACTGGCATTAAAAATTCAAGTCTCTACAGTTCCAAGCTAAAACAAAAATGATAAATCATAGAGCGACTCAACAGACTAATTGCGACCATTAGATGACAAGTAAGAGATTGAAGAACTAAACTGCACATTTGCTTTAAAATCCAAGAAAAATCAGATCCAATCAGATCCAAAAATGCAACAGGGAAAACAAAATGAACCTCAACGTCAAGCAATACCAATTTCTCGGCTTACCAGAACGAGTTCCTTTTGGCATCAAACCGAGATAATGGATCAGCATCAATGAAAACATAATAATGGCCAAACATTTAAATACGTACTAATATTCAAAGATTCAATTCTCAGCTTCCATCAATCTACAGCTAAGGTAAAACAAAATGATAATTCATAAAGCAACCAGAAAAGTTCAGAAACAACAAGAAGAACTCAGAAATATCTCCTTAAAAACAGATTCAAATTCGTCCTTTTAAGACTCAAAATGTTAAGACACTACATAAACGACATTATAATACCTCAAAAACGGCAGCTACAACAAAATCCTCAAAACCTAAGCTTAGTAAAGAACCACCTGTTCTTTCCAGTCTTGAACCTCTCTTCAAACCTCTCCTTAGTTGCCTTACAAGCAGCCACTTTCTTGTCCTTTGTCTGAAGAGCATCGACGGAAACCAAGTCTTTCACGTCCACGTCGAGGGTGTAGCGCGTGGGCATCAGGTGTTGGTAATTCACGAGCTTGATGAAGCACTTAACGCGTGATTTCTTGGCCGTTTTCTTGGCGGAGTCCCTGCGGATAACCTTGCTTGGGTACTTCTTTATCCCAGCAACCAAACAATGGCCGTAGGGGCGGTCACGTGTGCCTTCGTCGAAGGATTTGACGATCACCGCTTTGCGTCCGGCGTATCGGCCTTGGAGGATAATGACGGCCTTGTTGGGTTTTAGAAACTTCACCATGGCGACGGCGGCTGTGATTCTCTCCTCGCAGAAACCCTAAGTCGAGAAACAAAAATGAAAATGAGGCATTTATATACCATGAGTGAGTGAAAACCCTAACGCTTTTGCAGCGAGATGAAGTGCTAGTAAAAATTTTAACAAAAAAAATATTATAAACATTAAATTAATATTAAAATTATTTATGTTAATATATGTAATTACTTTTTTAAATAACCCATATTATTTATTTAAATATTTATATAATAATAGAATTAATTTATTGTACTAAATTAAAAAAAAAACAATTTTACAATTCTTAAATAATAATAATAAAAGAGAGAGAGAGAGAGAAAGAAAGTGCCAGGTATTCTTCCATGCATTGTTCTCGGTTCCCGCAATATTAAAAAAAAAAAAAACAGAAACAAAATTTAAAATTTATATAAAAATATAATCGAGTATTTAACTTAATAATTGATAAATATTTTTATTTGATAAATAAAGTTAATTTTTTTTATTTAAAAAAAGTCAAAATTTAACTTAATTAATCTTGTAACTATGTTAACATTTAATAAATTTAAATTTTAATATTTATAATTTTTTTATATTATATTCTTATTTATAAAAAATGGGCAAATATATATATATATATATATGTACATGATCTTACGAAACGCATGAAAACGTGCTAAATTTTGTTTTCAACGTAAAAATAAAAATAAATAAAAATAAAATAAAATGACAGATAATCACATATTAATGATATAATAAATATAAAATTAAAAATAATTTGTAATGATAATAAATTTGCATCTAATAAATATAGAGCCAATTTGAAGGAGCGGCTAAATCCAAATTTTTTTGAGAGGAAATCCCCCCCAACCCCAACACACTCTATTGGGGGTGCTTGGCACACTCCAAATGGGTGCGTTCAGCCCACTGGACCCTTTAACCAATTTTATTAAAGGAGTAAAGCTCCAATGCAAAGACTAGAGCCCCGTTATGAGGTATAAGAGAGAGTGAAATCCTTCTTTTTATCACCTTTTATTTTTTAGTTATTTTTATTAAATTATATTTTGATATAAATAAAAAATAATATTTAATATAAGTATAATTTTAATTGTAATGCATATTTATTATTTAATATAGATATAACTCTAAAAATTTATTTTTTAATATAATATAATTTAATAATTTTTAATATTATTTAACATAAATATAATTCTATTCATATTTTATTATTTAAGATAAATAAAATTTAATGATTTTCAATTATTATTCAAAATAATTTATTTATATTTTATTATTTAATTAAATATATTTTAATAATTAAAAACTATTTATCATATATATATATACATATATTTTAGTCGAATGTCCTTAATGGTTATTTTTTATTCTCATCTTACCGCTACTGCTATGATTGAATCCAAACATATGTCCCACCGCATATTTTAATCTAATTATTATAGTAACTATTTTTATTGTCATCACTATTTTCAATCTCATTAGAATTAATCTCGCTGTTCATCTAAATAGACCTCTAGTTAATCTATATGTTATAAGTGAGTTTGAAATTTTCAAACTTAATGAGACAGTGACATTAAATACGAGAGTTATAATAACTAATTTTACCATTACTTCTATTTTCAATCTTATTAGAGTTAATATTACTTTCCATCCAAATAGACCCATAGTTAATATATATCGTATAAGTGAGTTTGAATTTTTCAAGCTCAATGAGTTCTAGTGACATTAAATTTAGTTACTTCAGTTATATATGACTAAATTTTAACACACCTACAGAAGTAGATGAAAATTTTTCTTTATTTATTTTTGAAAAATAATACATTAAATTAAAATTTAAAGCGATGGATAGATTTTATCACATAAGAAAATAGGAAGTTATTTTTTCAAGTAAGAGTATAGGTATTTTTTAAATAATTAATTATTATTTTAATGGAAAAGACAAAAATATCTTAATTGTATATTTATTTTAAGAAGCATTAGAATTTGGGACATCTAAAAACTGAGTGATTTAAAAATATTTTTTTATAAAATATAGGTTTTTTTATGAAAAAGTAAAAATAATATTTTTATATGGGTAGTTTTTTAGGGAAAAGTGGGTAATTTTTTAATAAATTATTAACTTTTTTTTAAAAAAAAATTAAATTACATTCATACCTCTATTTTATTATTTTAGTTTTTTTGTAAATTCAATAATTGAGTTGGTTTCACTTAATTCGTGACACCAAACTCAATTATTTCTTTTATAATACTATAGACATGATTTTATGTCACATGCAATGCATGTGAATTTTTTCAAAATAGAAAATAAATAAGAAAAAATTATATTGTTTAAAAGATAATAAGTTAAAAAAATAAAGGCGTAGTTTGTTTAATGTGAGTTGTTATTTTTAAAAATAAAAATATATATTTAAAAAATAGTTGTTTTGAGTAGTTATTTTTAATATCAAATAACTAAAATACCCTTAATTTTATATTATATTTATAATTTTAATTTAGTTTTTTAGTCATTTCCTAATTGAGTTTATGTCATTGGATTCAATGACACCAAACTCAACGAGACACTTTATATACTAAATCATAGCGTACCCATGATGTGAGTAGTTGAGAAAAATAAATAAAATATTATGTTTTAAAAAATATTATTGATAAGTATTTTTTTAAATAAAAAAAGATATAATTATTCTTAAGTTCGTGTTATTGCTAATATTTTTTTAAAGAAGTTTTTAATTAAATTTAGTGACTGAGTTGGTACCAATTAACTAGTAACACCAACTCAATCACTCTTTGTATAATAGTATAGACCAGTCTTATGCATAAACACCACGTAGGTGAAATAATAAATAATTAATAATATATAAAAATAAAATAATTGAAAACAAAAATATAAAAAAATAGTAGAAAATTTTTGGAAAAACTCTGATATTTAATTTTTATACTTTACATTTTTTTAAAAAAGTGCAAAAAGTGGATTATCAAAAAATATAATGTTATTTAAAAAAATTACTTATATAATCTTAGAAATATATATGATTTGTTTTATAAGTTGGTTTTTTGTCATTTTAATGAATAAATTAGTGTCTAGTTAACTCGTGACATCAACTCAAGCACTCATTTTATTAATAGTAAAGATACTAAAATTTTGATACACCCACTTTTATTTTCCTTTAATTTGATTTTTGAAGACAGTTTTTTTAAGTGGAAGTTTTTCATGTAAAAAATTAAGTTTTCTAATAAAACTTTTTTTAATAAATAAATTAATATTTAAATATTATTTTAAGTGAAATGGCAAAATATCCTTTAATTTTATATTTATTCTAAAGATCTTACTTTAGCTTTATAGCAAATATGGCATCCTTTCATGTTCGTGATCAAAGGGAAGGGACATTTACGCTAGTTTGGTTCATTAAAATAGAATAAAGTTATAATAAAGTAGTTATTATGTGAAAATGTAATAGTATTATCTGGTATGCAGTAGTTTGGTTAAATAGTATGAGATTTGAATACTCGATAAAGAGGATTTGAAGTCCATAAAGTAATTTCCTATATCACATAAAGTCGAAATAGCTATTCAATAAGAGCACTGAATGGCTATTCAAATAAAATTGTAATAAGTTATTCCGTGAAATAATTATTATATAGAACAAATAATTACATTACAAATATTATTTTAAGTGAAATGGCAAAATATCCTTTAGTTTTATACTTATTCTAAAGATTTTACTTTAGCTTTATAGCAAATATGGCATCCTTTCATGTTCATGATCAAAGGGAAGAGACATCTATGCTAAGAGTTATAACGGAATAGTTATTATGTGAGAATGTAATAGTATTATCCTGTATGCAGTAGTTTGATTAAATAGTATGAGATTTGAATTCTCAATAAAAAAGATTCGAAGTCCATAAAGTAATTTCCTATATCGCCTAAAGTCGAAATAGCTATTCAATAGGAATATTGAATGGCTATTCAATAATTTCATGAAATAAAATTATAATAAATTATTTCATGAAATAACCATTTTACAAACTAAATAATTACGTTACTGTAGTATACTGAGTATGCACGTAATGAAATTTTTATTACAACGAAACTAAACTGGCTGATAGAATTGTATTCTTTATTGGAGGTTGGGTCAAAGGTCAATGGGAAAAAGGCCAGGGAGAGAGGAAACAGAAAGGGTGGCTGAGTTTCGATGAAATTGGATTAGTCGAGTTAGTTTCATTTTACCAAATGGATTTACCTGATAATTGAAATATTTTAAAAATTGTTATCGATCACCAAATTTGCTCACTTACCGGTTAATCGGGGAAAAAAATTCGGGTTCAATTTTAATTAGATTAATGACACGTGCTTTTATTATATAATAAAAAAATTAAATAAAAATATAATATATAATAATCTTTTAATCTCGTAATTAAAATTTTTATTATTAATATATTTAAGGTAAACTTTTATTTTAATATTTTTAATCTTATGAGATTGGATAATAAACAAATAGATTAATTATTAAAAATATATATATATATCAGTTAAAAATTTATAAGCATACTATTTGTTGGCTTCTAATAATTCATTGAGTTAAATTTAAATATAAAATTTTATTTATATTTTAAATCAACTTGCAACTTAAATAATTAAAATTTATTTAAATATAAATTCAACTCGGCTTATGTAGAAGTAGGTATAATGGGTAACTGGCAACGGAGGAAGGAGGAGTTTTCTTAGTTTCGTCATTATTTTGATTAAATAAAAAGAGAGAGATGTGGGAAGATATTAAATAGTGCTTGCTGATTCGCGGCTTCAATTATTGCACACATTTCTGGAAATAATTCAACGTTGAAAAGTAACAATCTGGTCAATATATGTATATATATATATATATATATATATATACTTAATTAAATAAAAATAAAAATAAAAACCCAATGCATATCGGCAGAACAACCACTATAAAAAAAAAGAAACAAAAATACAACAAAAATAAAAATAATTTATTGATTTAATTATTCAAACATAAAAGTTTATGAGGATAAAAACCTAAAAAAGCCTGATGATCCCCAGTTATACAAATAATGGAAAAGAAAGAAAAAAACTGTAATTCCCAGTGTATGAGAATAATCAAACAATCAAACCAAATATTATAAACAATGGAAATTAAGCTTGTAAATCTTCAAAAGCATGCATCCAGAAGACAACAACAGCAGAGGGCAGCACAACTGCGGCAAAACAAAAAGATTAATTTTATCACTATCTTACTCAATTTCATTAATAATAATATTATTCTTATTAAGCGACCGAGAAGAGTACACAAGGGTTTGAAAAAGACTTACCATCCCTTCCAGAATCCATCACCTCTGGACTTGGTTTCGACGGCAACAGGTTTCTGGGGATCCTGTTGCTGACCCTCTTTGCTCATTGGGTAACCAGCCGGTGGCGGAGTCACATAGGATGGTGGCGATGGGTATGCAACTGAACCATATTCAACACGAGTAAACAAAACTAATTACTATCTATTTATATATATGGAATAATATTGCAAACTATGAACATCATGCATATATATATATATATATGCTGAGAGTGTTCTGACCTGACGGTTGATTGATCTGCTGCTGGTTATGGCTCATCTTTGAATTTACTATGATGAAAAAGAAGGAAATGAAGAGACGGTGTTGTTTCAACTTTCAAGAAACTGATCAGAAGATTAAGTAACGGATAAGATAAAGTCAGTGATGATTTGCGATGTGTTTATATAGAGAGGAAAGCCAAGCAAAGGGTTTTAATAATGGAGGTTTCTTAGAAAGCCAGTTTTGCAGTCGGCGGCCAACACCGCGTGGAGGTTGGACGGCTGGGCTCGAGGGGGTCTCTTCTACTATTTATTTAATCTCCGCGTATGCGACCGAACTTTTGTTTCATCTAACCACATCAGTTTATTTTATTTAATAATTTCCCAAAACAATTTATTTATTACAAAATCACACATGAATCTCCATGTCACATTCACATTGATTAAATTAAAATGTTTTCAAACTCAAATACTTAATCAAGAATTCATATTTTTATATATTTATAGTAAATTTTTTTAACTTCACACACGAATATTAAAAACTGTTTTATATTTTATTTATTTTTTAAATTAATTTTTATTAATTTTTATTTTTTTGTAAATATATTTTAAAGATAAGTGTTATCCTTTTAATTTTACTTGTAAAATTTTAAATATGAGATAAGATTTCTTAATTTAATACTAAATATGTATATAACATTTCATTTAAAAGTGAAGTTCAAACTTCCTTTCTTTCAGAACATTAGAATATTTTGCCAACGCACACCTCTAGTTTCGTTATTTTATTAAGGAAACGTAAAGATGTTTATGTATAACGTGGCGGAATGGAAAGAAAAAAGAAATAAGTCTTTATATTTGCTACGTAAATAAAAATATATTCTTAAATTAATTTAAAATTTAAAATTTATAATTTTTTAATTCTCAAAGTCATAATCTCTTTTAAATTTTAATATCTATAATTATATATATATATATATATATATATGACATGCTCAATGTTGCTTTGCTTGCATACTTTCGAGGCCTGATGATGATTCCCTTACGGAATGTATAAACTATAAAGTCAAAGAAGCGCGTCCAAGGATTTCCCATCTTTTGCTTTCAAATTTCAATATATTTGTTCTCATTTTTTGCTTCACATGATGGGCTGCTTTTATTCATTCATCGTCTCCAACTTTGGCTTTAGTCATTGGATGTACATTGGTGAGTTGCGGTTGTTCAACTACAACACATCAGTCTTTTGGCTTAAACAAATCTTGCTTTAAGTGATTTGGAGATCTCAATAGAAAATTTTAATTAGACTGGAATTTGATAGAATTAGAAAGGTACATCTAAAAATAGATTAATGGCTGCAATAAATTATGCTCAATTTGGACTGTGTAAAACAGTATTGAAATTGACGTTCTTTTTATAAAGGGAAAAAGTATGATTTTTATAAAAAAAATATTATTTCACATCAGGTAAATATTAGATTATCTATGATCGTGTATTTAAATTATTTTTTTCATTTACTAATTGATTTTCGGTTTGATATTTAATATGATATCAGAGTCAAGTCTATTATATTATTATTTTTATATATTATCTTATCAAATTAGTCACATGATAAATTCTTTTATTAAAATAATATTATTTTATATTAATTAAATATTTGATTAATTATGGTTTTCTATATTCAAGGTCCATCATCAGTTGATTTGAGGTCAGACATTTAACAATATTATGGTCAAATTTGGATTCCAATAATTCTAACACATTCCTGATTCCTACTATAGCTTTCTTATGAATCATATCGGATTCTACTTTTCAATTTTGCTAGTATTTCATCTGATTTATCTTTTAGGCAAAAATTGACTTCTTGAAATGTAATTTCCAACTCGTTACACTAATAACCATTCTCTTCCAGGACTCTTCTATTGTTGTAAAACAGTCTAATTTGGTGTCAGATATATTGTAAAGTTATATTGTATCTTCATTGTTTGAAGGAAACTATCTGGATTAGATTTATTTATTGTTGTATTGGAATTAAAGACCTCAATTAACTGAGTCCATAATCCATATGATAATGGTATTGATCATTAGAAATTGCTGGAGACGAAGTTTGAGTATATTGATTGGATTTCCCTACAAATTCTAAAGTAATTGAAATCAATTGGGTTCCAACTTTCATTTAATTAACTGTTACTACACTGCCGATCGTTATATTGTTGTAGCAAACATTAACACGCTAGGGGTAAGCATTAATTGATTTGAATTGATTTAATCAATCAAATTAAGCTAATTTTATTTGGTTTATTTAATTTTTGAAATTAATCAATTTTAAAAATTAATTTATTCGATTAATTCAGTTGATTTTCAGTTTTTAAAATTGATAATCAAATAGACTAAACAAATCATCCATTTTGTTTTATTTTTAATTTTTTTAAACTTCTATAATATGATATATCATTTATATTATATTATATAATAAATAATATACAATTATTTTTATATAATTATACAATTAATTATGTTTTAAAACTTTAAAACTGATGAAACTGACCGAACCAATAGACTTGACTTTGGTTCGGTTATTTGGGTTTTGAGACACTTGTTTAGTCGGTTTTAAAAATTTAGCTGGTTTAATCGGTTTGAAATTTTTTAAAACCGAACCAATTAAATGTCCACCCTTATTTAAAACAAAATGAATAAGCAATAGCTACAAGATAGAATATTCGTAGATTGAGTCGGATTAGGTTTTTACGATAAAAAATTTTGCTTTCTCAAAATTCAAGCCAACCATAAACTTTAAAACTTATTTCACTATTTAAAAATATTTTATAATTAAATTTAAATATAATATAATTATTTAAACAATTAAAAATAAATAAAAATATTTTTAAATTAAAAATAAAATTTCATATTATGATTCTTCAATAAATTATTTGCTTTTACGTTCAAACACTTTTTTTTTTCTTTTGAGGAGAGCGAAGGCAATAACAAAAGAATTGTGTGCCTGAGCATAAGGTGTTCATGATAGTCATATCAAGCCGCGGTCTAAAATTTTTTTATATTTTTTATTTAAATTTAAATATAAAATTTAAATTATTATTTATAAATTAATAAAAAATATTTTTATATTAATATTTATATATTTATAATTATATTTAAAAAAATTATTATTAAATAATAATTAATACTCAATTGAATGGAATCTAAATTAAAAAAAAATTATGTCTAAAGCCTAAACTAGGACATGTAGCATTTCCTCACATCATGTCACATGTGTTATAAACTCCAAGTGTGACGGGTGTTTTTAGCAAGGATCTTGGAAGATTTTACATTAGATTAGATAATTAGTATAGACGTGCAATATTTTATGCTTTTTACATCAATTGTATAAGTATAATTATAATAATTTATTAAATATTTTAATTTTTTAACTATAAATATAATATATATTAAATATATCGTATTAATTATATTTAATTATGTTACATTCGGATTATATTTAAAATTATTAAATAAAATTTACGTAGCATAACGTTTTTCTACTTTGGGCTTAGCCCAAAATACGTAAACCCAATTCTCTTTTCCTTTTCCTATCTTTTCCCGTTTCCCCTAGATTTATAATATTTTGTTTAGGACTTATTCTTCAATGATGGTGAATTTTCCTTTTTTTTTTTAATTTTATTTTATAAGTGGACGAAGATTTTATAATGTATCTCATTTTTATTTTTGTAATTATTTATTATACCTAAAGTATGTTTTAATGTCACTGTGATAATATTATTTGTAAAATTTAAAAATTTTAAATAAGATAATTTATCTTTAATTAAAGCAATTAAATGTAACCGATACTCCACAATAACTTAGCAACAAATAATAGAATCAGTTCAGATTATCTGCAACCAACAAGATTAGCCAATGTAAACTATTCTTCAAATTTAAATTTTAAACTGTTACAACTCTACATATCCTAATCTCTTAGGCAGCTCGTATTTGTAGTGACTTCATCAATGAATAGTAGTGCAACTTTTGCTGGTAAACACTGCAGCTCTTACATTAAATCCAAAACCACGCGACAACTTAAATTAATTAATTGTAAACGCGTGAACCGTGTTCTCATTTAGCACATTCAAGGGTGATCTTCTTACACGTATTATAACGTGTTTTTATTTGACACAATTAACTTAAACATGTTATACTCTGTCTGTCTTACATGCACGAAAGATGTAAATTGTAAAATATAAAACTTATTATACAGAATTGGGATGGCGACGTTTAAACATGATAAAAAAAAAGCATATTTAATTAAATGTAATAGTTATTTTATTATAAATTAATTTTATATGTTATAATGATGTAAATATTTGATTTGATGAATATTTATTATGTGAAATAATTTTATTTTATTTAAAATTAAAATAATTATTTAATGAGAAGAATAATTACTTAAAATTAGAATAGCTATTCAAGGTCTTTCTCAATAATTATTTTATAATTATTCAGTGTCTTTTTTAGTGATTATTTTATTTTTAAATAGAATATAAAATTATTTTAAAAAATTTAATTTTCTTTTATTTAAAAGTTAAATTTTATAATATTTTATTTTAATAAATTAAATTATTAATATAATTATTTAATTATAACTCTATCATTATATTCTCACGTAATAAATACTTAAATAAAAAAACAAAAGCCAAAGCCAGTTTTGTTTTGTACTTTTGATGAAATGACGCTGTCAGAGCCGTGGGTTCAAATCGGTGGCAGTAATGAAAGTGTTGCTAAAATGGACCATCCAGTTAAAAAAGATTAAAAAAAAAAAAACGGAGGAGCCATGGCAAAATCCGGAAGGAAGCGAGGCAGTTGGTTCCATGTCTTGTCGGGAAAGGAAGCCAGAATCAACGGAGGATGATGTTTGGTCCAAGTCTCCGTATCCCCCAAAGCTAAAGTCTCCTTTTCTCCCCTCCCTTGTCTTGTCTCCTCTTATATTTGTATTATATATATATTATAATTATATTTAAAATATTTTATATTAATATAAATTTTAATAAATTAATAATTTAAATTATACAAAATTTAATATATAATTATATTATTTTTATATTAAATTATACATTAATTATTTTTTAATATCGTAAAATACAATCATATCATATTAATTATCAAATTTAATTTTATTTATACTCTTTCCTTCTCTCCTCTCTCTCTCTCTATGTATATATATATATTTTACCTTCTCAAAGAAAATTTTCCTTTTATTTAAAAGTTAAAAGTAATAACATTTCAACTATTTTGACCATTGCTTTTAATCTTACTTTCATACTTGATTCCCAACATTTAAATATTTTTTCACATAAAAGAAACTTAATGTGATCAGATGACTTTTCTGCTTCCGCTAAGAAGATCAATCCTACAGCAACAAATTATTGAAGTCCTTCTGTTTTTTTTTTTAATCGAGGTATTCTCTGTTTTCAACTTTGTTTTTGGTTTTTTGTGGCTATGGCTATTGTTTTTCTCCTTTCAGTTTGCCCATTCCTTTGCCCGTTTCTTGCTGGGATAAGATATGCCCTGTTTATTTGGTGAGAAAATGGAAAGAAAATATGATAATTAAAGGAAATTCATTGTTAATTTGAACCATCTGTTTACTTCTCTCAGTTTATTTCAGCTAAGAGTTATAAGCATCAGTGAGACAATCCTCCCCCTTCTACTCTTTCATATGCTTATATTGGATATAAGAACAGCTATGAAAGGAACCACATTTTTTCTTATATTTTTTGGGGGTTATTTAGGTTAGTGGTTATTTGTAACATACCCCATGGAGGATCTGGATTGCTTGGACTTTTTTAAGTCATTGTTTTAGGGATTTCTTTCATGTTTGATGATTTGCTGTTAAGCTTTTGTAGAAATTACATAGTTTGTAAGTAATAATTTTTTCTTCTAATATGACAGATTGTGATTTTAACAGTCTGGTGGTGGATGATTGTCACCTTTTGATTAATCTCATAATATTCGATATCTTGTTTGCCGATTTGGATGCTTAATAGATACAAAATTCTTGTTACCTCATATTTTCTTGGCTTTTATGTTATTTTTGAGATAGAATGAGTGAAGGATTGAGAAATGCAAGTGCAAGCTCCAGCTCAAGTTGGAATAGCAGTTTGCAAGATACAGAAGATGATCAGACCATAGCAAGCATCTTAGCAGAAGAGGAAAACTTGCACAATGATGGCAAGCTTGCAAAAAGACTCTCACATCTCGATTCCATTCCGGTATAATCATCTCTACCTCTTATTTGTTGGTGGGTCATATTTTTGAATAAAAATTTTGCGTTGTTTTATATAAATGTTTCTAGAATACCTTTTACTTTTAACATATGGCATAGAAATAATAGTTTTGGACCTAAAAGGCTCTATGTTTTCTTCTCTTTGGTCCCATGAGGACAATATTCTGCTGACTGCTGAATGAGATGCTAACCTTTGGAAACTTTGGCTTGTTATAATATGTGCCAATGATTGTTGAAAAACCAGATGTATATATGTGCCAGGAGCATGGTGCCTGAGGAGCAAAATTGATTTACATCATGTTATTTCGATCGTTTTACCTCTACAATACTAGCACTATTTCTTTCTCTACTTGTTAGGAGTTCAATAACTTCAACTTAAAGTTCCCTTTTCCATTAATATAATATATTCTTGGTTCATGATTTGCGTATATTTATTGTTGCATATTCACTGTTGAGTGAAGCATAGTTTCTCACAGCATGATATAGATCATTGATCCTTTAAATTGGTGATATATTCTTCATACATTTTTCTGTTGTAACTTTATGCCAAATCAGAGTCTAGCATCATTCTCACTGTATGATCTTTTTGAAACTTTTCATATTAAATGTACATTAGTACCAGAGAGTGCATATTGCATTTGCAGGCATTATAGGTTAGGAAGGGTAACATTGTCTTTTTTTCTGTTCATGCCTCTTACCATTAGAATAGGGTTCCCAAAGGGTAAGTTAGGGCCCTAGTGATTCCCTTTTATCTCTCTCACTTGACGGTAGGAAATTGCGAATTCAATCTAGCACGTTTTTCACAAAACTATGATGCCTCTTTTTGCTCCAATGTTCTCATGATTAATTTATTGTTTGTCCTCACCTGTATTACTTACTAATTGACTAGCAAGTGCAAGAAAAAGTTGCAAAGTTTTTTTTTTCTGTTTTCTCTTCTGCTATCAGGATACTCTTTGTTTTTTTAGCTGTCTAAGCACTCACACGATCATTTTGTTGACAGCACACTCCTCGTGTCAATGGGGAAATACCGGATGTTAATGATGCAGCCTTAGATCATGAACGACTCTCTGAAAGGTTGTGATCTTATCATATGCAGTATATCAATTTCTCATTGATTCTTTTATTTTAAGTTTTTCACTACTTATAGCCTGCTCCAGTTTAGGCTTTTTTCTTTTCTTAAAAAAATGGTTGTGACTTCCTCTAGACATTAATTCTGTAATTATTCTATGCTCTGATGCTCAATTTGTTTGTTTCTTTTAAAAGAAAACTCTGGTTCTTTCCATTTTGCCACAAGGACTCTTTAATTCCATTCCTTTTAATGGGCATCATGTTTGAAAACTCATTTTGAGCTTGCAATGTTAAGAATCTGGTGCACAATACGGCTCCAAAAACCACATTGCAATCCTTATTGGGTTCTTTATTTGCTAATTTTGTGGTTACTTAGAGCTTAAATATGGCATAAAAGACATACTTCCTGGCATGATAGTTAAAGATTTTGCATTCGACATCTATCCTTCCATACTCTACATTTCAGTTTTCCCTATAATTGGTTTGCATGTATTCGGTTATGATGGTTTTGTTTTTCGTTCAGGTTGGCAACATATGGCTTAGCTGAATTGCTGATCGAGGGTGATGGAAATTGCCAGGTTTTTCTTTTTCTCCTATGATTAGTCCTTTCTCTATCATCACCTTTGAAAACCATATATATCATGTATTTTTATACTTATTTATATTTCCATATACATATGCACATATATGCAACAATGAGAGTCCAATATGGGAGCCACTGATTCTCGGCATAATTACTGTTTTCTTTATCTACATCTGCTGTTTTTCTTGATAAATCTTCTATGATGGTATGTTTGTTGATAGTTTCGAGCGTTAGCAGATCAACTGTTCCGCAATCCAGACTACCATAAACATGTTAGGAGGCAGATTGTCAAGCAGGTAAGCTTTATGCTGCTCCCCAAAAGCATATGTGTCCTCTTAACCATATAATTGTATCATATCTTTTTATTTCCTTTAGGAAACGTTCTGACTTGTTATTTTTCCTTATTGAAATAGAAGATTTTCATATCTTTCGTTCTTTTGGCATCTTTTCCCTGCTTTTATTTGTGAGATTTAATACGTCGCAAACATGAACACATATAGAAAACAAGCGGTAGATATGTACCTACATGTATATGATGCATATGTTCGTACTAAGAGAACAAGAGCATATACTGTTTGTTGAATATATATAATGGTTAATTACACATTTGATACCTAAACTATAGCCAAATTTTCTGTTTGGTACCTTTGCCTATTTTTATTTCAACTTTACTATCATCTCTATTTCCAAAAAAAAAAAAAAAAGCCATTCCATTTCATGTATATAAGCAATATATGAAGTGAGATTAGAATTATCTTTTTTATAGTTATATTGACTGTATGTTATTCATTTTTTATTTTTAAACTTTCTTAATTTTCAGCTAAAACATTCCAGAAAGTTGTATGAAGGTTATGTTCCAATGAAGTACAAAGGTTACCTGAAGAAGATGAAAAAGTTAGATATTGATACTTGTTGAATTTCCTCCTGATGAAATGGTTTTAATGTTAAATGCTAACTCAGTTAATGCAAAATTTTCTGTTCCACTAGATCTGGGGAATGGGGAGATCATGTCACTCTGCAAGCAGCTGCTGACCGAGTAAGTTGAAATTTAATCTTCTTGGCTCTGTAGAATGACTTACTGTTACTGCTCCCCTAGAAGTACAATTTTTCCAGGCTATTGTCTATTGTTTGTTTCTTTGTTACTCAAACTTGGGTGTAAGTGTCAGATATGGATAATGTGTCCTACACGGGTATGTTCAATTTTTTCTAAGCTTTTCCATGTATGTGGAGGGTCCTTATAGGTTCTTATCACCATGCTCATGTCCGAAAATGTGTCTGACATGGATGCTTTGAGAAAAATGAAGAGTCAAGGCTACATAGGTTTGTTTAATCTGACAAATGGTTCGGATTTTCCACTATATCTGAAATTTGAAGAGTTATGCCGAGCCTAAAGCAACTAAAGTCAAGCTGACACAAGCCATGTAATGAAACTCTACTTTGTCAGCAACCTTTGTAAAAAAGAGTGTTGTCTAACATATTTTACTTTCAAAAAAAATGTTACATTAGTATATACCGCATTTAACTTGCAGTTTCTGCTCTTATGTTGAACTCACAAAAAACATGTTACAATAATATATATTAAATGGTTAAATGGCATTATAGTTTTTCCATAATCAATTTCCAAGAGTTCTTATGTTGTTGAAGGACCTGTTAAGCTTCTCTGCTGCTTAAAAAGTCCTTTCTTATTTTAATAATTGTGTCATGGAAATGACTGGGAATTACTGTTTTGGATAAAATCATTTAGGAGCAAATGGTTCAGCCTTGTTGTTGTCATTGCGTACACGTTGATGTCTTTTAGAGATACCGACAAACAAGCTCACTTTTTTTTATTGTACTAGGCCTCTGTTACTTCCTTTAAAAGATGTTTAGCTAAATTTTAAGAGCAAATGCTTGCATTTTGTTGTCTAAGTTTTTCAAGTAAAGTTTATGCAGATATGTTTAAATCCTAAAGAGTCCCCTGTGCAGTATGTGCTTATTTTGTTATTCTATCCATTAAGCTATTTCATCGAGTTTTCAGCTTCTGATGTTGAGCTTTGTGGTATCGACTGCAGTTTGGAGCCAAAATTAATGTAGTGACCTCTTTTCGTGACACTTGCTACGTTGAGATCATGCCCAAAGAGGCAAGGCCGACTAGAGGTAGATTTTGTTTCCTGCTCTTGCCCAAATTCTCTTGTGGCTATCCTTTCCGTTACTCGACAATAGTTTCATTTCTTATCAACTTTCAAATCCAGCTTGTTGTCTTCTCTCATGGTAGTTTTATTTCTACTATCGATAATAGCATTTCTAAACTATGTGAAGCGGTTAACATTATGAAACTCCTGTTTTTTCACATGGCCATCAATAGTAACGAACTGCAAGAGTTTTTGGCCGAAGTTCACGGTAGGTACATCTTTATGGCACTGAACATAAGCAAATCCTAGGAAACTGATAAACTACTCGAAAATGAAGGTAGCAGTGGGGTTTATAAAGTTGCATTAACCCGGCATTGAGGATCACGGGTTAGCATGCCTATTAAGTGTAGGAATTAGTGCTTAAGTATATCCCCAAGCACCACATTTGAGTTCGTTCTTTACAAGTTATTTCGCAGTCAACTTTTTCGATTTATAAAATTGGAGGATTTATTTAGGACCTTGTTAATTTTTCCAGAAATATTTATGCTCATACTATATTACCAATCACACGTCTTCTCTCTTTCTCCAATCATAAGGTTCCAACTATCTGATTGAGTATTCATAGAAGGCAATTGGACTTTCTTTTTTTTTTTTAATATCCGCTGATGCTAATATTTTTAGGGGAAATTTATCTTAAGTTGTTTGTTTTTTGTCCAATCTATTTATTTTAGACATTTTCTGCGTGAACAGTAACCATTGTTGTGTATTTTCAGAAGTTTGGCTGAGCTTCTGGAGTGAAGTACATTATAATTCATTGTATGCAAGTGGAGGTAAGACTGCTTTTCATATATATACATATATGGACCTTTCAGCCTATTGTTTGTTTGTATGGCGTCAGCCAGATTGATAACTTCTTCCCTTCTCCGGATGTGTGTATATATATATATATATATATGTTTACAGATGTACCCACAAGAGCACCAAGAAGAAGGCATTGGCTTTTTTAGGATTTATGACACATTCCACGCCGTTATATATCTGTTATATGTATACTTTCTTTGAGTTTATAGTACCTTCTAAAACTAGAGGCTGCCGCTGCTATAATAATTTTTATAGCTGTATATTAGGTGCCTAGAATTTTATTTTGCATACAAATAATTGGCAATCAGAATAACATAGGAATTACCGAATGTGGAGTCACTTAGCAATTGCATACAAATTTTGTCCCACTAGCAGTAGCTATTGGTTCAAGTGATAAGGGAGGTGGGGTTTTAAATCATAGAATCTATATATTATAATTGTATTATGATAAAATAGGGTAAATAGTGTCAATTGGCTCCTAATTTGAAAGGTACATCAATACATCCTTGCAATTAATCTTTAATTGAACTAATTTGGAGGTTGGTATGGTACGACATGTTTATGTTGGGTTGTTAACTATATATTAAGCTCTATTTTTAACTTTGGGTTATAAACTTCTTCTTTACAGGTTCCACTTTTTTTTTCTTACTAGTAATTATTTATTGTAAATGGTAATAAATAATAAAATTTTAATTTATGGGTTAATTTTGTAAGTTTGTCAAAATTTTCTACTCAAAAAATAGAAGAACTGATAGTGGATTGGATATTTACATTTTATAAATATCGGAGTCTTTTATTTGTAAAATAATGTCGGTTTAAACGATGGATTCAGATATTTAATATCATCCAAATCAAAATCAAAGTGAACTCAAATATTAAAATATATGAATACATACTAATTATTATATTATTATAAATGAAAAAAGAATCAATTCTCTGAACAAATTTTTTTTTTTTTTCATTGTCATAAACAAAGGGGCAAACATCAATTAGGGACCAGAAAAAAGGGTAAAGGATAGTAGGAAAGGGAAGGAAGGAAACACCCAAAGGCCACAGCTTGTGTAAAATCCAAATCCAAAAGCATAATACAGACAAACAAACAAATAACACTGAAACTTAGTAGGTCCTGACAAAAACCAGACGACGGATAGATGTATAAATCAATTGGAGGATCCTCCTCCATCTTTCTTTCCAGAAAGAATCATAGATATACGAAGGCCTCTGCTGAATGCTTGATTGAAGAGGATGCGTGTTTGGAATTCAGATATCGCTGGGAGCCATGATAAAATGGTAATGGGCGTGAAGATCAGCAATCCCATCATGTAGTCGTATGCTCTGGCCAGCTCCATTATTGGCTCCCGGATTAGCTTAGGCAGCCATGGCCTGCAAGCTTGCCCAACCTACCAAGAATAAGGAAAAGGTTGGATTAGTCAATATATATATATATATTACCTTTATTTCCATAAAATATGTATACTCTTCCTCTTTGTCAGCCTATAGAATGCATAATCTTGTGCTTTCTCTAGGTACAAATATTTCGAAGGAATGTACATCCCCATAGGGTTTTGGATGTTAATATAAATCTATGTCACTCAATCTCAGGTATGAATGCTGCACCCAGGTATGTATCTGAGATGGGGATCTTCAACTTTTTTTTTTTTTTTTCCAGATTTCCATGTATTTGGAGGGTCTTTAAAATATTATATGCCCATATCTATGTCTGGATATAAGTCGAACATGGGTACTTCAACAAAAACGAAGAGGTCAGAGCAACAAAGATATATATACATCTACAAGAGTAGGATTTTTCCAATTTTCTTTTCTTCAAAAGTTACCATTGTGAAATTCTATGGTGCAGTTTAAAGGTTTAAGATATGAACAGTACTAAAAGTGCAAAAAGTTGTGGCACATGAAATCAGAAGGAAGAATATAGTATCAAAATTTTGTAAACAGAGATGGACAACAGACTTCTCTAAGATTATGCAGAAAGATATACTTAATAGATCCAAGAAACTTCGCAGAACAAAATAATAAATAAATAAATAAATAAAAAGCATGTTTCTCTTTCAAGGCAGCATGTTAAGCGCACTATTTTAGTGATTCCATAATGTTTGTTAGTTGTGAAATAAATTTGGGTACATTCAATGGATCATGTTAAATGTTTAGAAGCATTTCCAATAAGAATGCAGTTAGTTTTGAAGGTGAATATCAAACAAACTTATCCAGTAAACTGTTTTGGTGGTTATAGCATGAACTTGAGATGCAAGTATTCCTTCATTGGTCAGTGAAAGGAAAGAGAAGTTCAATTGGATAAAAAAGATGCAGCTAATTTTTGACTATGCTCCATTGACAGAAAACAGGCTTAAGTTGGAAATCGTAAAATTTGCAAGAACTTACAATAATGAAAGCCCATCCGGTGGGCATGAAGGCAAGGACAGATGAAAATAAATCTGACACAGTGAGGCCGCATAGTTTGAATAAGATGATCATGATCGCCAAGAAGAAAAGGAAAAGAAGCCCTTTGAGCATTCTGAGTGGTAGCTGGAGGTCCATATGAAACATTCGTAGTCCACGTAATGATACCACCTACAGTGATTCAGAGAACATACAAAAAGAACTCCAAATCAATTTTGTGCTTCTGTTAATAACTTTCAGAAGAAAAAAGGGAAGGAGGTGGTGTCCATATGAACACACAATCATCTAAATTTCTATTTCACCTACTTTTCTCAACAAAAGAATACATTCAATATCTAATGAATGAAAAAAAGAACATAAACGAGACCAATATGGAATAAAATGTGTAAAGTGAACAAAATTATGCCTAGTACTTGCATAAGTTTAAACTTGCATATGGAAGCATTTGCCAACTATAAATGGTGGGAACAACTATAAACCATTATCAGAAAACTTCACTTTCATATTTTCACCTTAGTTCAAGCAGTTCCATTAACCTAGTCCTCAATTGTAGGAGTTAATTCATAATTTCAAATTCATTTGCATACCTTTGGGACTATAAGTATTACTAAAACAGCGCACCACGAGAGTCCATAAACCTACAAACAAAATACAGGTAGCAAGGTTATGGTAGCAAAACTAATCAGAGAGAGTAGCTTAAATTCAAGTTAATTTTGCAAGAAAAAGAAGTACATAGTTTGCCAGCATTAGCATATTGTACCAGCAAACTCCTACTGTGATGGGCTATATTAAGGTGGTAGACTATTCCATACTGGTAGATGAAAAAACGAAGTGCGAGAAGAATTTCGAGCACCCTTCCCCTAATGTTTGTGTATCTGAGGTGCTCTTGTTCTTCATCCCACCATGACTCCCAACTTTTCTCAGCCTGGATACCAACACCACCACGAATTCCTATCCACCGCTTCCAATCTGTCCAATCATTCACTGTTTTTTGCCATTCAAAGCCAGATGGATTGAATATAAAGGGAGCAAATAACCAAGATCCAACAAGGAACCACATTGAGAAGGTGATGAACAAATAAAGACTTGAATTCCGATATGATTTCCCATAAACTTCATATATCACAAGCAGTAGACCCAGTTCCAATGCTTTCACAAAGTGACTTCGTGAGTAAAGCCTATAGTTGTCGGCAAATTTAGCATGTACAACAACAAAACCACGCCCAGTAGCTCGATATTTAGAACCTCCATGCAAGATTGTTCTCCCAAAATAATGTGCTTTTGTTCCAAGCTGGAATGTAAAGAATATAGGAGCTAGCTGCAGCTGCATGATGATAAAATCACCTAAAGCAGTGCGGAACCCTTTCTCCAAGCCAATCTCCATTAACATGGGCAGTACCATTAACATACCCATCTGAATGAAAGATTGTGTAACTAAAGCTGCTTCCAGGGCCTTGTTCTGTTTTATTGTTGGATTCTCTAGAATCTCTCTTTCCAATCCAGTCATAACCATGTACAAACGCCCATAAAGGAATACATACACAATAAGGACAGTAACCTGAAGCATAATAGGGTCATAATCACAATGGTTTTCCAAGTATAAAAGAGTACAAGCAAGAACACTGAACAAACAAGCCACGAGCCTTGGTATTATCCAGGTGCCTACACTTATATGCAACGAATGCCAGATCCCATTAACTTAAAACTTTAAATTATCTATGCTATATGGGAGAGAGACACAACTTCCCAAACAACTATCCTACTACAGAACACCGAAGCTTAAGTATTAAAGATTCAACACCTAAACATCACTGAATATTTGTCATGCTAGTCCTTTACAGTGAGAAACCTTTATAACATGGACTAAGAAGGTTCTATAACGCAGCTAGTCACCTAAAATTTTATCTAGTCAAAATTTTAATTTTTGAAGCAGCTAATCTGATATAAAAATAGAAAACCAGTTTTATATATATATATATATATAT
>JBBYHM010406331.1:33144-61181 GCA_038381775.1 Adansonia rubrostipa
GTCAAAATTTTAATTTTTGAAGCAGCTAATCTGATATAAAAATAGAAAACCAGTTTTATATATATATATATATATATTATATACCAGGCTGTTAAAATAGAAGCCAACTGTTGTACAGTAGAATGATAGCATTCTGAAGAAGTCAAATCGATTTCCAAGACGGTTTACATCACGACTAAGCGTTTGTTCCCCATTTCCATTTGCAACTTTGGCCTCAAAAAGTGATATCTGATTCATTCCCACATCACGCCCCTTTCCAACTTGGATATAATCATGGTGTGTCACATTCCCACCACGAAGAGTTGAATTGAACCCTGAAGATTTTTAAGCAATTAACCACTATATCAAATACATGACACTGGGTACTTCAATGGTTGAACATTACCTGCAAATATGTCCTCGCTTAAGTTAATAGTTTTTGAAGCTTTGCTTATGCCGCCCCTTGTTATGTGGAAGATTCTGTCAAATATATCAGGATGACCATAATGGAATCGCACCCTGCAAAGATAATCATTAAAATAAAGTACACTGGTTATGATAGAAATAAATAGATTCATAGGTAAAAAAGTTAATACATCTGAATTGAAATAAATAACTATCAGAGTGTTTGAGAATTGCGCTTCTATGAAAGCATAGATAAGAAATAGCCCTTCGTACCATAAAAAGAAAAGGAAACAGCCCTTGAGAATGTATTGCTGAATATAGAATCGATCAAAATCATCACGTAGCAGATTTCATTTTCAAATATATTGTCATAAACGATAATGAACAAGATCCAACTTATCAGAAACTCTAGCTCAAACTGAATTGGAAATGCCTGCTTTGACTTGATCTACTGCTGCCTAATTCAAAGTTATGAATGGTCCATTACGTTTAGTTTCTTTATTAGATCCATTTAAATGGAATTGTGAAAGATTTAATTTGAAATGTTATGAGAACCAATTTAGGAGAGGGTTAATTATCAATATAAGATGATTATTTCACTATTATTATGTGGGTTATTACAATAACATAACCACCATTTAAGCTTCTCTTGAATAAATCTCAATTTCAATGAAAATATTAATAGTAAGTAATTACACAATGTTTTAGAAGCACTGAGTCAGTTATCATGATAACGTTAGGTTTACCTCAAAGGACTTGCCAAAAAGCGTTGGCCAATAGTTACAAAGCTAGTCTCTTGATTGGACATAAACCAAGCAAGTGATGAAACACTGTAGAGGAGGGAAAAAAAAAGTTCAAGCAAAAATTAGTACTTCAAGTTATTCTGCACATCACATTTTGCATGTTGACTATTTATCGACTACATAATCGGTTAAACTTATAAAGAGAAGTAGTCATACTAACCTGCCCGTAAATACATGCTCCCTTAAACCTAATATTGTAGGTTTTTGCGCACCATGGGAATGTGGGAACTCTTCCAATACATTTCTCATTTTAAAAGCCTCTTCAAAGTAATTGTCCTAAAAACAAAGGTTTAAAGGCATAGTACAAATTTCTAAAAGATTTTATTCCTTGAAATACTGCAGAAAGGCAAATACCTGGTTCATGTCTATTGTCTGCAAGGCCTCCCCACGAGTAAATATAATGGCATGATTTTGATTTTCAGGTTTCCCTTCACCAATTTTTGTTGGAGGACCTGGAAGTTTTATACGGTATATTTCCTAGATATCACATGCAATGTCGGGTTTTCATAAGAAATTAGTAACATAAGAAAATATAAATATAAAGAATCTGAGCAAAACATTTTTACCAGATTGACAATTGGAGTGTCAAGGAATGCCATAAGCAATTAGAATTTCAAGTAAGGCCGCAAAGATCAGGGCTTCAAGTAATGCCACAATAATCTAGATGCATACATTAATCCAACAATGGAAAGAGCATTCTTTTTCCAACATAATATTTGATGTGCCTACTTCTTACTTCTTGGCCATCACTCTAATAGAAACTGACGATGACAGATTTTAAGAATTAGAAATAAAATTTCACATGCTGGACACCAACTCACCAGTGAAACCTAGCTGTTTAGGCTATGAATTGAGGTTAGCATGCGTAGATATCTTATAGATTGCTTAAATCCATTTTTTCCAGACTATGATATCACTACCTGATGTGAGTTAACAAGTTTGTGTGCCACTTTTCTGATATCGCAAATGCAAACCGCTTTTGATTCTATAAGACATAGTAAAGATCAAGGGGAATGCACATAAGAATACAGTTTCTTCCATTCCAAATCTAGTGGAATTTGCACTAATTTCTCGTCTCAACATATCTTCGAGTATTAGGTAATACTTTACCTTTTGGCATCCCACTCTTCATCAGTAGATATGAGAGAGAGCAAATAAAGCTAGTATCCTAAGAGGAAAGCTTGAAGATATTTCTATAGCTGTAATTTGCATGCATAATTATATTGGTCACAACAGGAAATATATTTACTCACTCCCACAGGAATCGAATTCATACAATCTTCAGAGAAACCCCATCAGGCCCATAATAATTATAAATGGGTAAGGATCGCCAGATTCCAAACAGGGGAAAAGCATTCAAAATCAAGTATTCTGAACACAATTCCTACAGAAAATTAATTTCATACCAAACTAGCACTTACTCTTTCAGAACATTTGGCTGTATCACCCTTGAGAAGAACAGAGTAATAAACTTTCTTGGTTTTTGCCTTAGTTCCTTCCTCCACACACTCATCTTTTTCATCAATGTAAGCAACACGCAGTGACGGATACCTGTAGAATTTTAGAAGTAATGGAATCGGCCGTAAGTTTTTGTCGAAAACTTTAGTCCTACTATGACTGCATTATGCAAGAGAACTTACATTAGCATGAGATCTAGAATATCCTTTTGACGAGGATCTTTCAAGCTTTTGAGAGTTCCATATATCTGACAAGAAACGACATAGGTAAACTTCAAATCAGGTAATGCTTGCTCTCGAATACGATCATTCTCAGTAGAAGCAGCTGCGACAGAAGTGAATATAAAGTTAGTAACTATATGGCACAAAATTTAGCCAAACTGAAAGATATGATATTTAAAATTTTCATCTCAAATCTAAGAAAACTATAAACCATTACAATCAGCAAATTCCATGGAGCACTGAAGTTCTAGAGCCTTCTTGTAGTACATCATCCCTCTCACTGGCAGAAAACACATATGAAAACATAATTTTGTCAAACACTAATAACTAACAATTAAATTTTAAGTTATTGTGTGACAGATTGCTAATTGATCATCACCCAGACCTGATCTAGAGAGTGTCTGTCCTCTATAGCTCACCCACATACGAAGGTCATCCTCTTTAGGTTTGTAATTCATACGCTCCTCGAAATTGGTCCATTCATCTAGTTTGCAGATATTCCTAGCTTAATTCACGTTACTCCAAACAATAAACAGTAACACAGCAATGGATAAAGAACTCACCAGGATAAATCGTCTTCAGGTAAAACAGAATTGATACCCCATCCTCATTTTCTTTCTCAAGTTCTTTAACAGAGTAGAGAACTTCTTCTTTGTAATGTGGAGTCAAGACACTAAGACAATAAATTGCAAGAAATAAATTTATGTTAAGAGTTCCAAGGAGGTACTTTACAGCCATATCTTTCCCAACTACCAGCCTATAGTATCTAGATATTAATTTGTATAGAGCTACCCTGGAGACCTCAACTAATCATGAAGCACGAATTGTAGATTCACTTTTGAATTGATCAAAGAAACTACTAGTGGAGGCTACCACAGCTAGTTTCTAATATAACAGTCTCAAAATTGCCTGCAGTTTCTAACCTGAAAGAACGCATATTACTGACTTTTGGTGCACTTCGCATATTCATAAATAAGGAGTTTGCAAAAAACGTGATTCGACGACGAGCCTCTGAATTTAGAGGCACATCTGTGGCAGATTCCTTGACAGTCAAAAGCAAATGAAGCCTATTGACCTGAAGAAAATTTTAGAATTTGATAAAAAATAGATCACTGTTTAAAATATGAGAAAATGACACTTAAAAATAGTGTGTTTCAATGCCTTTTCACTCCAGTCTTTGTCTTTAATATCACTTGTATTTATCTTTCCAAATCTCTGCTTTTCATTGTACTTCTGAGAGATTTGGTAGCGTTCCTGATCTTCTCTGGGTGTAGATTTATCATCAATCATAACATCATGTAATATACTCTCCACAATATCATGCAGGGCTGCGGTGATTTGATCCTTGAATACTTTATCACCCATCTGTCATATAACAACTCAAGAAACAGATGCTTAATTGCTTACCACCAAGAGCAAGTGGGGGACAAAAATACAGAGGGACAAGAAAGGAAAAACAGAATAAGCTCAACTGCTACCAAGATCTTTAGGAGCTTCTCCACCCTTACAGCCAGCAAAGGCATACCAGTCATGTTGAAGTGTTGCAAAAATTTTTTATTTTGTAGGCTTCCAATGACAGCATTGTGGACCATCTCTACAACCCTATCTCAGAAGAAGAAAATAGGAAAACAGTCACATACCAGTTTGCATTATGTCTGAGGTTCAAGCAGGTAGTAAAAATGCTTCTTACTTCCTGTCATCTTCATCTTGTAGAAGGAAACATATAAGATGCTTGAGCATGTAATAACAGTCTTGTATAGCTGAATTGGTATATTTACCACTCCGAGTAATTTTTCTTAACTCAGCATCATCCTTCCCCTTAAACTCTTTTGCCATGTTTAATGTGGCAGGAATCTGTCATTTAGATAGAAAAGATATGTAAAACAAAGATTTTGCAATTGCATTAGTCGCAATGGTAAACAAGAGAAACACTCATGAATTTTTACCTTACTGGTTAGCAAGAAGAGTGGCCACTGAACCTTAATCTCATCAATAGGACGAGATGGTAGAAGCAGCAAATCTCTGTCCCTGGAGGGGAGACGAAAGCAGAATGATATTAGAAAGCACGCATGTATGTCTGTCTTAATATATAAATCTATGGGAAGAAGAAGCTCTAACCTATTGCTAATCAGATCCTCCATTCGCATGGAAAGAATGAACTCATTCCACATCCGAGAAAATTTTGCCATGTTCTTTGGTTCTGTTGAAGTACGCTGAGAAATTAATAGTATTAAACGTTTAGCCCAAAGGAAAAAAAATAAGGTCAAAGGGCATGCCAATATAAATTAATGAAGATCACACCACACATGTCACCAACCTTTGTTTTGAATATGAATAAAGTACTAGAACTCCAAAATTTAAGAGTTATTTTGCATACAAGTTAGAATAGCATTACCCAGTTTTTTTCCTTTGCATCAGGGCCCGATGATGGCACAAAACAGCGGTCAAAAGCTGAAGGCATAGACTCAAATCTGGATTGCAACATCCCAATTGTTCGAATCTGTGCAATGATTGGAATCAACGATGAAACAAACTTCACTTTCTTTCACATAATCATAAAAGGATTTTCCATGACGGTGTGTAATGAAATGGACTCCTACCTCACCCAAGTGTCTGAAAGCTCCTAGAACTCCACCTAAGAGTGTGGAAAAGATGGTGTACCAAATTTGAATATCCATGAAATAAACCTACCACAGAAGTGCACTCTTAGATAATGGTACAAGTTAGAGGGTAGATGTAAGAATTAAAACTATGGTATATGATTTGTCATACCAAAGTTCTTAAAAGCTTACTTACCAGGACAATTGGAGCCCATATTGCAATAATGACTCCCATATTGTGCTTTGCTATAAATTTAGAGAATATGAATTAGTGTAGGCAACAGTAACATTAAAAAATTTTGGTGACATCACAAGGAAAAAGAATATATTACCATTTGGAACAAACTTATGCAACAGGTAGTTATTTACATGTATCTGCATAATTACCTTCGTTGACTGAACAAGTGGCAATATCTATTTACACAAGAAGTGAAAAAATAAAAAAATAAAAGTGTTCAGCAACTATATCCTCAAAGAATTTAAATAATTTGATGCAAATGTTTGCGAGATCAATAATTTACAAATTAGAGCCAATGAATATGCTCCTACTGATTGGAAAATATAGTTACCATAGAAATTAGCTATGTGATTCTACTCATGCAAGAACTAAAGAAAGTTAGAGAAAGTATCTTCAACTTCAGTAAATACTGTCACGTTTAACTAGTTTATTCTTTGGCATATCGAGTCAGATAAGAAGATAGTTTAACACATAAACTGAAACTGAGGATAAAACCTATGACATCAGGAAAAAAAAATCAGCAAGAAATTGTAAAACCAAGACAGTTAAAACCTTCAAAATTGGTCTCACTTCTCAGTATACAGCAGACTGGTTCTGAAGAGAGACTCGTATTTTGGAACCAAAATTGACTTGGACCAGACCTGACAAATCTCTTTGTCATCAAGGAACCTAATGAGATAACACGATATCACATTTTCCTGAGTCATTACTCTAGTGCCTACAACCAATGGGAAAACCTTTGGAGAAAAAGTCATGCTGCATTTTCTGGCAACGACTCCATTCTTAAAACTGAGAAATACGAAACAAATTACAAAACGAAGCAAAGAAATCACCTAACTATCCTAGAATTATTATGCGTCTCAATCAGATTTCAAGCACTATATAACTATGTATAATTGGTGGGACTCACTTATGCAGGATGTTCCTCTACACAGCATTAATCTGTTGCAGATTAGCTGAACCAAAATAATACTTTCTTTTATGAAATTTTTTATAATCCAAATGGAAAAGAGATTCTTATCTACAAATATGTTGCATGGGGACCTTTTAAAGCGTGAAGTAGCACTATGAGACAAACCATAATATACCACTTCCTACACTGTGAGATGTATGTCTCCATTGAAGCAAATGAATTATGATTAAAAATATATATATATATATATATATATTGAATATTCTGACTATGAACAGATATGCATTAAAATAAAGAACAAATAACCTCCACAAAGTAACTGAATGCTAGCTTGACACTTAGCACCAATATCCAAAACATCGTATACCTGAGAGTAAAGAAATGCCATTACTTAATGCAACATGTTAAAATCATAGAACAATCTGAAGGACTTTAAACATTACTAGGGAAAAAAAGACCAATGAAAACATTTTTTTTTTCTCTTACTTCAGGAGTGAAAATGTTCCCACATGCATGCCTCTTCCAACATAAAGTTTTGGCTGCAGCAAATGGAAAATACTGACATAGATAACTTGAATAATTAAAACAACATAACCAAGAAGTATGAGGGAAAAAGACTAACAATGATCACACAAAAGAAAACAAGAAAGAATAATAATAATAATAATGGTTAAAAGCAAAGATGCTGATATACTTACCTGGGCCCACCACATAACAATATTAATTATTGTCCAATCTGATAGCTCCATCTTTTCCCTCAAACGTGGAAGCAAGAATAGTATAATAGCCAGTACATCAGGTATCAAATAAAGTGCAACAAGACAATTATACAATGACTGGTTGCTAGAATCTCCAGCCCACTGGTTAAGGAGCTTCAATAGTCCTGTTGGATTCTTAATAGAAGTGGAATATCCTACTGGCAAAACTACCACCCAGATAGATGCCATGACCAATTTCAGAAGGTAGCGCAGTAGTTGGGAAAGTTCAGAGCTCCTCCAAGCACGGATACTGAGAATTATGTCCAGAATAACTGCACAAAATTTTATATGGAAAAGATGAAAACTCTTTAAATTCAATCTATCAATACCAAATAGCTTGCAATTAAAATTGTGTATATCTGACAGTGGAATTTGTAAATGAACTGCTGTATTAAGACACAAAGCTAAAGTCACAAATGACTAAAAGAATTTTTTGTAATATGGTGTCAATTTGACATTTATGAGACCGCTCACAAGAATAGTATATTCATATGGAGCACCAGTAGTACCTCGGAAAAAACTGAGAATAGCGTAAGTAATGAAAATGCTCAACATTCTTGTCAAGACATCTTCAAAACTGGATCCAGAATGCGTCCATGCAACAATTATCATGGCCTAAAAAAAAGGAAAAAAAAAAATCATCTATGCTGTTAATTTTTGGACAGTTTATCATACACTAAAGCATTATGTCGAAATGTACGGTCACCTGCAAAGCCATTATGAAGAATATCCACATTCGGTCAAAACTTCTATAAAGCTGCCAAAATGTGCGGACTTCAACAAAATTAGTTTTGGGCTTCCACCTTCCAAAGGGTTGGTTTCCAGCAAAAAATAGGCTCAGAATCTGCATAGAATATATGAACATGAACTCAAGTCCAAAATGAAAGAACCAAAATATATTGAAAAGGAACTAATATATATATATATATATATATACACACACACACATGTGTGTGCATGTGCGTTGAAAGGAATTATCTCGCCTTGTTGAGAGCAAGGCTAAATCATATGCCTCACAAGTGGCAACTTTGTTTTAAAATTTCAAAAACCACAAAATTTATGTTTGTAGTGTTGACAAAGACGAACGTAAAGAAAACAATTTACACTGTTCTCCTTGTACCCACCTCCATAGATGTGCAAGGACCCTAACCTAGATTACAAGAAAAACTTTAGCTTTTATTTCCTTTTCAATCACCCAAGTCAAAATTGCTCAAAACCAAAATAAGTTACACTCTCTTAATTTAGTTCTTTTAATTTGTAATGGGAAGCTTAAATTAACTCAGTATGTGTTCAATATGTAGTTTCTATAACTTCGTTACATTATTTAAGTTGCCAAATTTTGAGAAAAAAAGAAAATGTCAGATGGCTCAAATACACTCGATTATAAAAGATGAGCATTGCCTGCACAATGATAATGGTGCAGTTTCAGTTATTCATGGACGATGAATCAAAGAGAGGAGGACAGCAATACTTTTAGATAGGCTAGAAAATTTCCTAAGAAGATTTGTGTTGAAAAGGATGCCATTTATTGTAAGGAAGAAAATAATCATTCATATTTGCAAAAATACTATTTATGCTGAACAGTTGATTATGTTGTTGTTATGTTTGTTTTAATGATTCTAGCTTTTTCATAGCCAAGGAATTATTTACCCTCATTACTTAAAGCAAAGGATATGCCTTTGGGGTATATATATGTTTTATCCTTTTATGAGAATGGTAAACAATTTGTCAGTGTTCAGTATTACATTACGTATCATATTCATGTATTGTAAGGATGGTAAATCATTGATTTTTACATTCCCTTTTCCAACTATTTTCTAGTTTTCTAATAAAATCTTACTGCTCTCAGCAAAATAAACAAGAACAAACATAAAAATGAACTACAAATAACTCATAAGCTGTGAAGTATGGACAATTTGTGCAACAGAGCATCCAAGTGTCGGACACGCGTCCAACACTGGCACGGTGGGATATGTGTTAGACAAGCAAGTACACATCAAAAAAATAAAAATAAAACTGGATATGATCAAAGTATAGTCAAGACACAATTGGACACGTCTAGATACAACTGGACACACCAGGACACTGCTTGATACACGATGAAGGTTTCTTTTTTTTTTTTTGCATTTTCCCACAAATACGAATCAACGATGAGTGAGACAAACACATATCTTAAGGAAGTCAAATGCTTCAATAAAGAAAAAGAAGAAAACAGAGAGACGAGCAAACAAGAATGGGAGTAGAAAGCAAAGTAACAGTAAATATGTTACACGGACTAAGAACAAGAGAGAAAAAACAAAAAGACGTACAAAATGAGACAAGTATGAAAAGAATTTTCTTGTTAAGTAATTTAGAGTATAAGCCTTTTGGCTTTTGAATTTGAGCTATTTAATCTTAATGGGTTTTTCAAGATTCAAGTTTTTAGATTTAAAACTGATCTAAAAAAAATTGAAAGCCTATTTGTATTTTAATATTCGATTGAAAAGTATCAATTTTACATTTTTATTTTACATCCTTAATAAAAAAATATTTTTATTAGTGTATCCCGCCGGACAGCCCGTAACAGTGCCCTATTTTTTTTTTTGGAAATTCCCATATGGCTATGTCTGTGTCATAACATACTTGTAATTCGTGTCAGTGCTTCCTAGCTCATAAGCCATCCAATATTCTATGGTGCCACAATCTAGATTGTTCTATCCATTCCTTCCCCAAAAGAAAAGTGCTGGAGTGCACTTTTCTGAACCTAACGTCTGCTATAAACCTATACCATATCTATATGCTATATACATGATTCATTGAAACACAAAACCATAAAACTAGGTATATTTAGGAGATGCTAAATGTACTTGGCATATAAATACATATAGATAAAACAACCATATACTGTGCACTAAAATTTTAGAGAAAAAGGAAAATTGCCTTATCTGCAGGTAGCAATGGCATCCCTTCTTTTTGATGACGTAGCTCAGAAGAACACTTTTCAGACCTAGAAAAAGGTATATGTTACACATCAAATATATATTTGAATAGTATAAATAAGACAGCATCGACCATTCAGAGCTTACCAAAAGCACTCATTTAGATCATCATAGTTGCTCCATCGAGAATGGCTCGCCTTGCCTTCTTTACTTTTTCCAGCTTCCTTTCTCACCAAATAATAACAAATTTTTAGGTAGAATGTATAAGAAAAAACAATGTGTGCTATGCAATAAAATGAATATTACCTCAGACAGGATCCTGTAAATAGGTTCTATAACAGTACTTAAAAAGCTGCCAGCTGGTTTTTGGGTCGTATCAGTGCTAGATAAAACTTGACGAACATCATTTGCCATCTTATATGATCATGAAACAATGGAAAGGCCTGAAGGTTACTTTTAGAAGGAGAAAACAAGGAATAAAGAAGACATAACTTGGAAAATGAACAAATACCAATCAACATGATTCAAATCTAGGATGCATGCTTATATTACATAATTTGCATAATCTTCCACAGCTCAGTTACCATATTATTCTCTTGCTTCTGAACAAATTATAGAATCATCATCCACAAGGCAAAAAGTGTAGGTTCATTAATCTTCTTCAGAAACAAACCACATAACATGATTGGTTTGTAATGTGCATTAACATTATTATTATAATGATCAAGCAGAGAGAAATTTTAAGAACTATTTCCAGAATGAAGGACAGAGTTTCCATTATCCACTTAAAGCCAAAGCTGCAGAAAAGTGAAGATGTCTGACAAGAAAAATTAGTCAAAATCTTTTACTTGTCTGATTTTATGCCCACTATAGTCTCCTAACATTCTTCATGTATGTGTGTCTGCACATGCATGAAGTCAATGGAATCCCAGCCAAGTTGGATATGTCGAGTAATGACAGGGATGTCAACAATAATGTATTTCTGTCTTTTACTTTTTGTTCCCTATAGTTTAAATCTACAACTAAGGGCCTTTCTCTCATCATCATCATAATTCATGAAATTTGCACCAGGCAATTGAGAATGTTTTCTATGGAATAGTTTGTAGATATAGCATTACTCCACTGTCATAAAATTTGAAGCATCTGTAATTATCATTGCGACTGTACAACAATTATTAATGATGGATCTGATCTAAATGATATAAAAATTCTTGATGGTAACTACAGAACTAGCTATTGCCTCAATAACAACATGGATAATACTGAACAGATACTAACACCTGCTGCAATTAGAGAATTTCTAAATCACAAGGAGTGATTAATTGAAATTAAAGAAACATACTTTATGGAATACGTAACAAATGCATTCAGGCATGAATCTAATATTGGAAGCTTCACCCCATATAAGAAGATAGAGTGCAACGTAAATGAGATGTAGCTTCTGTTGCTCTGCTCCTGGGTCCCTCTCATGATTCCTTCTTAGCAGAATATTATTTAAGGAAAAACACTCAATTAGCAATATGAGGTCTAATACTGATTTAAATTTTTAAAAAATTCCTCAAATTTTTTTTCGTAATCTAAAATGACAAGATACATTACCTAAAATGTGATCGTAGATGCATATATTTACACCATAATTCATAATTCTTGAAAAAATCATTTTTCAGTTGCCTTATGGAACTTGTAGTTGCCTCAGCCTATAAGAAACACTTAAACAATCTTCAACAAATGATGGTATTAAGGGTGAAAATCAAGGCTGAAATTAAATCAAACTGAACAAAGATATGAGATTCAAAAGGAAAGAATGAAGAAACTTTATGCACCTCAGCATACGGTACAAGATCCTTCTTCCTTGTATGAATATTGGCCAGTAGCAAAATTAAGTGCTCCCTCTGATTCACTGTGTTCCCTTTCTTCAATATCCCAAAAATAATGAGAAAAGCCACGTAAGAATAATGAACCAAAGAATCATTATGCACAACCAACTCCACTGCCTCATTCCCCTTCCCCATCCTCCCTTCCCAAAAAAAAAAATCAAAAGCCTCATCAGTAATAAAAGGTTCTATTCTCCCAGATGCTTGGCCTTGCCTAACTCAGTTAGAATTGATTATCTAAAGCATAAATAACAAGTTAATGACATTTACAATGGCATTTAAAATATAGATATGTTCACTGCCCCCCAAGGGATATTTCAGTGGTTAGAACTTGTGATTCCAACTTGAAGTCCTCGAGTTCAAATCCAGAGATAAAAAGTGTGGGGTTTGTGGATTCATAAGGCCACCTCCCATTGTGCAGTTCAAGAACCAGTAGTGTCTTCCTTATATACCAATATATGCATATACATATGTGTCTGTATATACTGTCATTACAGTTATTAGCATACGGGATTTCTAAATAGCCTACATAGCTGGAAAGATGAAACGAATGACATTGACCAAAAAGAAGAAATGCAGACAATACCTGAAATCCAAAAACAGAAGAAAGCCAACTAAATATGTCTTTTTCTACAACACCATCAATTGTCGGCAGATTATCCATTTCACTAACGGCTTTAACCGCAAGCTTAATCTATATAACCGCAAGAAAAGATTAAAATTTTCAACATTAAGTATTAACAATAAGCAGATAAGCAAATCATCAAAAACAAATAAACAAAATAAATAAAAATCAGCACCTCAGGAAGCTTCATAATTGGTGAATCATCAAATGGAAGAATGTTAAAATCTTCATTCCTCCGGTCCATAGCCCGCGGCTTCTTCGTCCCGCTAGAACTAGCCATGGGTGCAGAGCGATTGTGGAGCAATGAAGACTGATGACCAATGCCATGATAGTTATATACTAGTACAAAAAGGGCAAACGAAGAGAATTTCGGAGAGTTTAGTTTGGGGTGTGGGTTCTTTTCGTTGCTTTAGGACTGGAAAATTCTGAAGGAGCAAATCAGAGACGAAAATGCCTTGAACAAGGCTTTGCCTTTTCGATTTTTTCCCCCTGTTTTGGGTGCTTTGGGATTTATAATTTTGGAAGCCTGTTCTTTGTCCCGCTAAAATTCGATGGTAGGGACTGGATTGAAATTACTGGAGGGTTTAAAGGCTGACAGTTGTAAATAAATAATATAATAATAAAAAATAAAGAAAAGAAAAAGTACAAAACGGAAAGAAGGAAGCCGTAGTTTACTTTTTTATTTTGTTTTTAGATGCGGGTTATTATTATTATTATTATTATTATTATTATGTATAGTAATAGAAATCAGTGAAGCTTTTTCTTTTCTCAATTATATTAAAAAAGAAAAGCAGTTTTTTTCTTTAAATCTATTAAACTCAAAAATTAAGTTTTATTAGATTTTTTTTTTGAAATATTAGAGAAATAATATTTCTTTATAAATAATATTTTTATTTGTTTGTATCTGAGTGTTTTCAGCGAATAATTTTTAAATGAACCTTTGAAAATGAAATCTAAATTTCCCATTACGGTAACCAAAATGAACATCTAAATCATCTACCTATAATCTGCCAACACTATAAATACATTTTCTTTTTGTTTTCCATAAATAATAATAATAATAATAATATTTTAAAAAATATTTAAAATTTTACGGCTTACATATATAAACTCTCAATAGTTAATGAATTTAAGTAATTAAATTAAAAAAATGATAAATCAATAATATATTTTATCAACAACGTTTTCAAAGTTCATGATATTATTTACTTTTTAATAAATTATTATTTTATTATATATAGACATGCTCAAAGATCAGGCTATCCACTTGACTCAATTAGGCCTAAGCTTGGGTTCTTATATTTTTATCTTAGATTAGATCGACCTAGTCGAAACAATAATTTTAAATTAAAATAATATATATTTTATATAAATTTAATTATAAAATATATAAATATTAATAAAAATATTCTTTAATATGATGAACAATAATTCTGACTTAAATAGGTAGGTCTGGGCACATTAAATAAGAGTTTGGGCTTAGGATTTTAAAAAAATTTAGGCCGCAGCTCGACCCGGCCCATTAGCAAGTTTAATCATATATAAAATATAAATTAAATTTTTAATATTTAATTAAATTATATATAGTATTAATATTTAATATTTAATTTATTTTTGATATAGTATTATCTGTTGTTGCTTTTATATTTTTTAATTTATTTTATTACTTTATTATACTATTATTATATTCTAATTACTATTACAAGTAATAATAATTATTATTATTATAAAATAAGAATAATATTTAAAGAAATACTTAAAATTTTACTATTAACATATACAAACTCTCAATATTTAATGAGTTTAACTAATAAAATTAAAGAAAATATGATAAATGAATAATATATTTTTATTTATAATATTTTCAAAGCTCATGATATGATTTATTTTTTGATAAATTAATATTTTATCATATATAGACCTGTTTAAGGATTGAGTTATCTAGCTGACCCAATTAGGCTTGAGTCCAAGTTCTAATATTTTTATATCAGATTAGCCTGACTGGGCTCAGAACAATGATTTTAAATTAATATATTTTAGTTAAATTTAATTATGAGAATATATAATATTAATAAAAAATATTCTTTAATATGATAAACAATAATTCTGACTTTAATAGGCAAGTTTGGTCACATTAAATAAGAGCATACGCTTGAAATTTTAAAAAAATTTCAAGTTTAATCATATTTAAAATATAAATTAAATTTTTAATATATAATTAAATTATTAAAAGAATATTAAAATAAACCTCATAATTAAAGTTTTTGATTTATTAAAAATTATTTAATAATAATTTTTTCATATTTATTTCTAGTATTAAATTCGGGTTCAAGTTCAAGTTGAGCTCGGATTCAAGTTCTTTCATGTTCGGGCTATTTCGGGTTTAAGTTTTCTCGAGTTCGAGCATATGACTTTTTAGTCAAATCAAGTTCAATTTGAGTTCAGATTTAAATTTTTTTGAACAAATATTTGAATTCGAGTTCATTTTAACACGCCTAATCTTTGCATTGCAAATTCATGTAACATACATGCCATCTCCGTATGGCAAAAGCTGTGATCAATTTTTGAGCTGTCTACAATAACATGCCTAAATTGGACATGCCTTTGACACCTACAACGTAAATCAAAAGTTTTGGTGCGTTCTCATCCAACATGCGAGTTCAATAAACAGGGAAAGTTAGAAAGGCATATGATTGTAACAATTACGTTTAAATTCAATTTGAATGTAAGAATAATTGAAGATTTAACTGATGCGAGTTAATGCTATTCTAATAGAAGAGTTCATCACGTGATAAATTCAGAATAAATAATAGGAAAGAGAAATATTTAAGAATAACAAGATTGAACTCGACTATAACATCGTATGAAGCAATTAATCTAAAATCAATTGATAATAAATAGATAAGCTTAACTTGAATAAAATATCATAGACAATTCAAGATTTAACCGACATGAGATAATAGCATTATAAGAAACAGAAAGCTTACAGCTACATGGTTTATATATACTAGTTTTTACTATGCTACTCAGATTCTTCTTTTTGATTTTAAAGTACCTTATTCCATACTTATATTTAAAAAATACTATATATATAAGTCGGATACAAATCTTTAAATATATAAAAAATATTTAAAAATTTAAATTCAACATTCATCCGAATCTAAATAACATAGCTTATCTCATTAGGTACATAAGGGGCTGGCAGCTCTCTCACGAACAATAACGCAAAAGCAAATTAAGGGTACTGATGAACCTAGAAATGGAGACTACAGAAATTGACTCAACACATTTTGATACATGATTTAGCTTTAGATACACATTAAGGTAAATAAAAATCCATAGTGATGCCTAAGATGATGAACAAAAGAACAGTATGAAAACCGTATTATAACCCCCATATATATATATTTTAAAAGACTGAAGGAATACCTAAAAGGCTAAAACACGAGGCAAAATGAGAGGAACCATTGTCTTTAAAGCCAATTATCTTCTTAGTCATCAGATTCCAAAGATGAAAACGCTGCCAACCGAAGGGGAAAAAACCAAAAAAGGAAAGATTAACCTCCCCTTTCTTCCTTGAATAAGACAAAAGTACGGGTGCGGCTCCTATTGATGCTTTGCAGCTTAAAGGGGATAAAGACATCACTTAATTCTTGCCATAAATTAACGTACATCAAAAGCTTTCCAAAGTGCATCCTCCATCCCAACACCAACCCCCCCCCCCCTAACTCTTCTACTGGCGTTGTACACTTTCCATGGGTGTGGTTACGGTCGCTTCGTTCATTGTTTTTCGATAAATGCTTTTTTTTATTATTATTTTAATAGGATTTGTTAGCAAGGGCTATAATAACACGCTTTAAGGTTACCGTTCATATATGATAATATTTTCATCATAAAAAAATAAAAATATGATTAAAATCATTAACTATTATATTTAATATCATGTTATTAGTATAAATACTTTGTCAACTAATCTTACCGAGTGCCTTTTTCTAATAATTAATATTTCTCACATTTACTTTTTAATATTTTTACCTTTTCTAGCACAAATACCCAAATCATTAATCAAAACCTCAATCATGAGGTGATAATATATCTATGGAAAACTTTTATCTCCTTGAGGCTATTTTATTAAAATATCATAAATTTTTTATTTTTTATAATAAATCAATTTAAAATTATTTTTTGAAATAGATTATTTTTTAAATTTAAATGAGAAATTATTAAATGAAATGATGATTTTTTAATGTAGATGAGAAATCGGTATTTATGTGTTAATTTCTCATTTTCAATAGGGAAATCAACACACTAAGTGCCGGTTTCCCATATTATTAAAAAATTATTTTTACAAAATAAATTTACTCTTTGCAAAGGGTTAATTATTTGCTCGCTTCATCTGAGGGGTCAATTTATATGCAGGAGGCTCAGTATCTATGACTCTTATGCAATTGCCCTCTTGCTCAGAAATTATGATAAAGGCAATTATTTAAGGAGGAAGTGTACCCATGACTCACCCCTCAGCCGGAGCTATGTATAAAAAGAGCTCCCATTTTGATCCTTTCCTCATCTACGAAGAGAGTAATTTTAGATTGAGGTATTTGAGGTTGCAGTTTTTGGTAAAGTATGATCTATTTTTATTTGTAAAAGTATTTTTTATATGATTATAGGAGTTTAAAATTTTTAAAGTATGTTTTATTTTTTTCTATGTTTGATTTTTGGGATATTTTATCTAAAGATGATAAGATTTAGTTTAATTGCATTAGTATTTTTTTGTTGAAATATTAGGCAATTGTTATTTTTTATCACTAAATATATATTATACAGTAATGATTAAAGTAATTTTGTTGTAATTATGTTTATTTTTTATTGAAATCATGACTGTGAGGAAAGAAGTTGAATGTTGGTCTAAAGGAATTAAATCGTTTGAATATTTTGAAAGTATGATTTATTTTTATTTGTGAAAAATTAATTTAATTCTTGTTTTAAGGTTCAGTAATGATGAATTTAAATGAAAAATGTTGTTATAGAAAAATTTTAATCAATTCAATGGCTTTATCATCATCATTGTTGAGATTTTAAGAGTATTATATATCGTCAAGAGTATTATATATGGTACTAAAATTTTTTTAATCATATATTTAAAACATTATTAATTATAAATTTTATAACTAATGATTTAATAACTTTTTTAACAGCTTACGCAATTGGAGAGCCAACCATGAAAAGTTTCTCTTGAAACAACGAATCACTTGCTTGTAAACTATTTAAGAAAAGCTAGATATTAACATGCGGCCTTAGTAAACCAATGTAAATTGAAATAAGACTAATATGTGCGTTGGTTGAACAATAGAGACTTGAGGCTCACACGTTTCATTTTCTATACGATGAATGCATAATCACCCTAAAAATGTTGCACTTCAATGGGGTCTACCAGTTGATAGCAAAAATGTAACAGAGAAGGAGCCTATTACATTGGGAGGCTTTGTTTGAAGAATTATTGAGTGTGATCCTTCTCAAAAACTCTATACAGGGCTCAACTAGCAAAATGATTTGATTGATACAAACATTCCATAACATCCCTGAACATGCAACTGAATGTTAATTAAAATATGCTAGTAGAATATACATTTTAAGCATCATTAGAGGAATGTTAATGCTCGATAAATTTAGGAATCGAGGTTATTTAATGTATCTTTCACTTTTAACAGATTTAATTGATGTCGCAAAATATAGCTGTGGCTTTGCATGGTTAAGGTTTTTATATAAAGAACCCTTCTATGCAACAATTGAAGGGACGCATGATATAAGTGGTTGTTTAATGCTGCTGTAGTCATAAGCATGATACCGACTACCATTTCTTGCACCGCTAGTTAGATAAGATCTCGTATATCATTTTTTGTTAAGGTAATAAATTTAAGTATTTAATTTATATTACAATAGCTTGTACTTGCATAAGAGTTATTCATATATTATATATATATTTGAATAGATGGTGTAGTCCAAAACAGTTCACCCATATAACTACTAACGTAGAAAGCATTAGAGCACAACTAGATCATATAGGACATAAGAAGGTAAATTTTTTATGTTGTAATCTACAAAGTTTTTTATGTTGTAATGCTTTGTAGTTGAAATCATGGCCTTTTTTGTTGCGAATTGCATCCAAACACAGAGATCACATGCATGAGCATATCGGTATATCTAACGTATCAGCATATTCTGAAAATTCAGCCATGTACATTACGTCTAGATAGAGGGTGTACATATGGGAGGCAGACTTATATTGATGAAGAAGATCACTAGCTTCGCCATTAGCTGACAAAGGAGAAACATTGATATTGGCATTGACATTTGAATTAGGATTATTGTTGTATCATTGTCATCAGATTTAGCATACTGTTCGGGCTCATTAAAGTCACCACACAGTCATGGTGGGCTTTATATGACAGTTCAAGATCAGCACTAAATGAACTTGGTCCTCTACCTTCCATTTTAACACTCTAATTAAAGAGTCTATCATCATAGAGTTGTATGGCTCATTATTTTGATGCTAGAAACTGTCGGTGATACAGATAGATAATGAAAATATGAATACTAATTATTCATCAATAGTTGTGCATATGGAGGAGGTTGGTATTTAGATTCTCAAATAGCTATGACGTTTGTGCATCTGCAATAGGTATATATAAAGGCCCACCATCATCATTTACATCCTTTAAGTCGACATGTAACTTAATTACACTGACTTGAGGGAAATTGCTGGTGAACATTAAACATATATCTTACATCATCATCTTCAAGTAGGAACATCTTATATTGGACACATCCTTCTCCTATAGAAACAGGAAGCCTATACCTGATTTCCGATACTCTACTTCTATTTGCAGCTTTGATTTTTGTATTAATTCCTCTATTGTGATGTTTTCATCAATACTAATACTTTTAGAATAATTACTTTGAAAGGTAACACCTTCTTTACTATTAACAATTAGTCCATTAAATAGACAAGTGCGATAAATCTATTACTTATGTTGTGTACTTAACCTATAAACAAACTATTTGCATCAAATATCATCCAAATTATAATACATAAGTATAGAATATAAATATTTTAAGAGTGGTTTAGCATATTCAAGTAGAAATAATTACCTTTAACTGGCTCTTAAGACACAAATTTTGATCAAACAAAATACTAACAATGTTCACTAATAATAGGAAACAACAAAGATGAGAATGAAGAAATACTATCACTAAATTCATAATACAATACAGAGCAAGTGAAAACGAAAATGACAATGATAAACTCATATTTATAATGAAGCATGAGATAGTTAAAAAAAAAATTTTTCCATTCAAAATCTCTGAAATTGTCTAGTATATTAGTCTAATCCATATAGTTTGACTTTTACAATCCATACATTAACCTTATTAACTTATTTCATATCAGAAGGAATCTAATTTTTATACATAAGTCTTATCAACTTATTTTATACCATAAGAAATCTAATTTCTTGCATTAATCTTATTAACTTATTTCACAGCAGAAGAAATCTGATTACATGCGCTAGTCTTATCAACTTATTTCACATCAAAAGAAATCTAATTCCCACGCATTGTCCTATTAACTTATTTTATCACAGAAGGAATCTAATTCAATTAAGAATCCATGCATTAGTCACATCTTTTAGATATCAATAAATCTTAAACCTTATACCTTAAATCTATATGGAAACATAATACGAAATTGACGTGATTAGAAGATTTTTCAGTAATAATGAAAAATCGACTTATGAATTGATGATTTCTCAATTGCCATCTGTTTTCCTTTTTTTCTCAACTTTCATAAATCGACATTTAAAATGTCGATTTCTCATGTAAATCAGCTGAATATATAATCAAAGATTTTTTTTAAAACTAAATAATTTTTTTAAGAAATCACAGTGAGAAATTGACACATCAAGTGCCAATTGCTGTGTCGATTTCCCACCTTGAAGTGAAAATCAACAAATGTTATTTTTTAATTTATTTCATAAAAATAATTTTTTAATAATAGGAAAAATTGGCACTTAATGTGTCGATTTCCCTACTGCAAGTGAGAAATAGTCATTTTATTTGATGATTCCTTAATTAAATCTAATAATTATCCTATTTCGAGAAAAAAAATCTCAAATCAACTTATTTCTGGAAATAAAAATTATAATATTTTAATAAAAATCTCTAATAAAATCTATATTGTTAAGGTATACTTTGTTTTATTGAGATGATTTTCAATGGATTAAACCACTTTTTAGAAGTACAATATATACATATACATATACATATACATATACATATACATATACATATATGTATATAAATCATGCTTACCGGTTAAGTCTTTACAACATTTTTCATATAGTTTGATTTGATATAGACTAGACCTATTAATGGGTTAGATCGCGATGCAAAAGTTTTTAATATTTTTATCTAGTTTCGGTTTGAGAGTTCATTTTACTATTAACAATATTATTAAAATATTATTTTTATATTAATATTTATATATTTTTATAATTAAATTTAAATAAAATTATTTTTGTTACTAAATAGTAATTCAGCCCGACTAGAATTCGTAAACACCTTGCCTAAGTTTCGAACAAGACAAGTAACCTTGTCTTTGAACAAATCTAAAATAGGCTATACATTGCTAGACTTATTCATAATCTATAATATATATAAAAAATAAAGAATGTGGATAATCTTTTGAAACAGACAAAAATAAACATTGTTGTTAATTATATTTCAAATTTTACCATTTTAAATATTTTTTATTATTAATAAAATTTATCATATTTATAAATAAAAATTCAAATTATATTGAATGATTTGGTTAAATGAATTTATTGGATAATAGGATTTATTGCATTTGTAAATAAGAATTTTAATTCTATTGGAGGGGTAAATTAAATTTGTTTAATAAATAATAAAAAAGTTAAAATTTATATTGACGTCAAAAGAAACAGTTATATGAATTTAATTTTAATTGTTAATGCAAATTTTAATTATTTATATAACATGTAACTTTATTTTCAATATATAAAATTTTATAAAAAATAAATTTTTATAATATAAATATTTTATATTACATTACATTATAAGTAGTAATAAGATTTATTTTATTCGTATTTATGATTTTATGTTATAAATATTAATAGGAATTGTTATTGAAATTTTCAATAACATGATAATTTTTAGAAAAAAAATCAATAATTACAATATTTTAGATAACGCTTTAACAATTGATTATGAGTAAAACTTTTAAGTAGTTAAATTTTATCAAATAACGATTGTAAAATTAGAGTTTACAAGTAATTAAATCTTATGCATGAATATAAATATCGTGACAATTTTTAATTATACTCTATTAATCACATAAGCTATTTTTTGAAAATAAATAATAGCTTGGGATTTTTATATTTGGTTGGTAAGATAATAGTTTTTCACGAAATTAAATTATAATTTTTGTCAAATTACTCAAAATAATTTTACTATTCTTTTATACCTTTAAAAGGTTTTATAGTAAAATTTTAACTTACATTATGATTATATTACTTTTAAATTAGTATTTTTTATTTTTATATAAATTAATATGGTGACTATTTATTTACCATATTTTTATGTAATGTGATATTTGTTTTTATGGGTTTTTTTATTATTTAACATAATTTTTTTTGTAAATATAAAATAATTGACATGTAAAAACATATGCTACGTATGTGATACAATGACTATTATATATAAAAGCATAAATGTAGATAGTCTTTTAAACTAATCAAAATAATCATTACTATTCATTATATTACTAATTTTTTCATTTTAAATATTTTTTCTTATTAATAAGATATATAACATTTATAAACAAAAATTTTAATTATATTTTGTTCAATGAAATTATTTTATAATAGGAATTATCACGTTTGAAAATAAGAATTCTAGTTCTATTAAAAGATTTTAGAAAAATAAAATTTATTTGATAATAAACAAAAAAACTTAAAATTTACATTGAATTAATTTATTTTTAAAGTTATAATTTTTAATTAAGATAACAAAAATAAAAAATAAAAAGTTATATTAATTAAATTTTAAATATTAATACAAATTTTAATTATTTGTAAAACATGAATAACTAATTTTTTTGAATATAAAGATTCACATTATATTGTATTATAAGTAGTAATAAGATTTATTTTATTTTTATCTATAATTTTATCTTATGAACATTAATATAAATTATTATTAAAAATTTCGGTATCATAATAATTTTTTTTTAAAAAAGCAATGACTATAATATTTTAAATAATACTTTTAACAATTAATTATGAGTAGAACTCTCAAGTAGTTAAATCCTATCAAACAACAATTACTAAATTAAAGTTCACAAGTAACTAAATCTCTTGTCAATATAGATATTATGACAGCTTTTGATTTTAATCTATTTATTACATAAGTACTATAAAATTTTGGAGTTATGATTTTTTTGGAATAAATAACTACTTTGGATTTTTTTTTTTTCATTTGGTTGGTAAGATAATAGTTTTTCACAAATTTAAATCATAATTTTGTTCAAATTGTTTAAAATGTTTTTTGATTTTTCCTTTTTTAAAGGTTTTACAATAAAAGTTTAGCTTACATTTTGATGATATTTCTTTTTAATTAGTATTTTTATTTTTATATAAATAGATATAGATATTTTTTATTTAATATATCTTTATGTAATTTGATGTTTGTTTTCCATGGTCTTTTTATTGTTTAACATAGATTTTTTTATATAAATATAAAATAATTAACATATAAAATCATATATAACGCATGTGATATAATGACTAGTATCTTTACTAGTATTTTAAATTTTCTTATAGTTTCAAAATTTAAAAACTATCCATATTAATAAAAAATTTTATTTATTATTTATTATTTAAACACTGACAAGGTGAGTGCAACAAATTCTAATATTAAAAAAAAGGATACTACGAAATGAAAGGATTCGAATCTCCAAAACTTAGTCAATTTTTATTTTTAAGGATAAACTACGAAAAAACTTCTATGATTTAAGATTAGTAACATTAAACTCCTTGTATTTTAAAAAGTGACACTTACCTCATCTGTACTATCATTCTGTCTACAATCCTTATGACATGTTAAAAAATCAAATTAAATGTTTATTTTATCTATGGCGATCATCTTTATTTTTCTTACCTACCCATTGTATGTTAAAACCCTAATCTCTCCCCATATCTTTTAAGCTATATTTTCTCTCTTATTTTTTTTCTCTTTCTATCTCATTTCATTTCCTCTTCACTTAGATAATTGAAATTAAAAAATTTTCTTCAAAAATGTTGTAGGTTGATACATATAAACCAAAAACCCTAGACCATGCTATGATTCATCAATACATTACCAAAATCTGAAAACAAAAATTGGTACCCTTTTTTTTCTTTTTGTCCTTTTTTTTTGTTTAATTTTAAATGCCCATTTTTTCCTTTTTCTCTTTAATAATTGTTTTAATAATTGCTTGGTCAAAAAATTTGAAAAAAATTCGTGCCAATAAACTTTATTTGTTTAATCAGAAAAGGATATATTACTTTTTTTTTTTTTTTTTTTTTGCTTTTGAACATTTAAAAAATGTAAACTTCTAAAAAAACAAAAGCATGGATATTTTTGGATGATCTTTTTTATACTCTTTGGGTAGATTTTGTTGAAAGTTGAAAGCTTAAAAAAATTATTTAGGGTTTTGATACTTCTTTCTATTAAGGCAGGCAAAGTTAACATTTCACCTCATTTTTTAATAACTTATAACGGTTTTAGACGAAATGAGAAGAAATGAAAATATTAGAAATGTAAGTTTCATTTTTTAAAATGCAAAAGTAAGTGTTATCAGCTTTAAATCACAAGAGTTTTTTGTAATTTATCTTTTTTAGTGATATCTTAATATATAATAAGAAAATAATGAAAAGAGCTAATTGATTTTGTACCAAATCTTATTTGGTTGATAAGTAAGTTTTAATAAACAAATTTAAGATAATATAATAATTCTTTTAATCAAAGCTTGAGTTTAAAAATAAAATGATACTAAATACAAATTTAAACAAATTTTTATTTTTTAAATTTTTAAATAGAATTAAGCTTAAATATCTTAGCATGCGTAAATTAATTTAGTTAGATGTGACGTCAACAAAGGTCAAAAAAGAGTCCTTTGTCTAACATAGTACTAAAGATGGGGTGTGGAGGATGAACAATTACCAGAGCCGCAAAAATTGTAAGAAAGCAGAGCCAATTATAGCAGTTGACAGGTTAAAACAGTTTTTTTATTGTGATGTAGAACAATGTTGAAAGAAAATTCAGCAAGATTTTCCATCATTGCGGGCAATCCATACAAAGTCACTTTAGTTCAATTTGGATATAGGTATAATTTATTATTTTTTAAATATAAAAAAAATTAAAAAATTAAATTTATTTACATTGAATAAATTTTTATATTTGATATTCATTTAAATTTGGATAATATAAATTACAATTACACTTTAGTAGTTGACCCATATTTTTTAATCTATATCAGTGTAGAGTAAACTGGGAAATTAGGCAAAATGTTATTCCAACTTTCCTTGTGAGAATAAATTACAACCCCAGACTCCAGAGGCCAAAAGCATACAAGGAGCTCAAAAAAAAAAAAAATATATATATATATATATATGTGTGTGTGTGTGTGTACCCAAAATTATTTCATTGCTTTGGAGCAAGCATAAGATGATTCAAGAACCAGGCTGCAGATCAAAATCAGTTGTATCATGGAACAATGATGCAGCTTTGAAGGCCTGCCATATTTTTACGATGCTATTCTTGCATTTTGTGTTCTGCTCTTCAATTTTGTTGAAGTATTCGTGTCAATATCATATTCAAGCATAAATATGAAGCCAAATACATAAAAAAAAAATTAAAAATAATTAAAGATATACTCACACATAACAAGTCTGAATAATATACCTTCCATTTGAAATTTTAATTTAAGTAATGACAAACAGGGTTTAGTAAAATCTACTTTAAAACAAAAGGCAATGTAGGCATTTATCAATAATCATTTATATAACAATTCATGAATGTGTACATTTATGTATAAGTGACCGGTATTCAATTTTATCATCTAAACTTTACAAACAGGGAAAGAAAAATAATGAATCTAACTTTTGGTATGTATTTTGAAAGGAAAGTTTAAAAGAACAACATCCCTCCCAGAAACTCCATGTTTACAGTTTATAATCTACCACCTTTTTAACACTAGACAAGATTCTAAACATCAGCACAATTCATTGGTGCATATCCCAGCCTAGACTTCTTTGTATCATACAGGATATGGAAATTCTGCTGCTGATAGTTTCCAATAATTGAAAGTGCTGATCTTGGAGTCCCCAAAATTGCTAAACATACAACATCCTCGTCAAGCCAGATGAAGTAGTTCTCGACCGGGAAATTCCATACTGCCCCATCAACAAATCGAATCCCAAAATCAGGCAGCTCTACATTTTCAGCCCCAGAAACATTGTAACAAGGATCCAAGATTGGAAAATCTTTCAGAACTGGATATCCTTTTATTTTCTTAACAAATGCTTCCTTGATAATCTGATAAGTAGGGTCTGCAAAATAAGTTAGAGTAGTGCCTGAATCAATAATTGTACCACCAGCACCAGCGGCTGACAACTGCCATGTCTCCTCAGGTATATTCAAGACTTCTCCTCCGACAATGACCGATTTTATCTGGACATAGTAAAATGTATCGACAGAATTTTCCTTGCCAGCAGCAACCAATGATGTGAAGTTCAAATTAGGGTGGCTCAATAGATCTTTGTCCTCCCCAAAAATCAACTTGCTGCTGACATTGGCATCACTGTTCCTATCAACAAGACAGTATGAAAAGGAATTACCATATAGTGATTGCAGCTGAGAGGCAAAGGAGAGAGGCCCTCTCCCAAGGCCTAGCAACCCTGCAGCACCATGGAAGAGGCCTCTATTCCAATGGCCACAACCGAACATCACATTCTCCACCCGTCTAAAATCCGATTTCCCGCTCGGAGCTGTAAGATTGACGGTAAAAGTTTCGAGTGCGAAATCACCGGTAGTATTGGAACTATCCCCATACCAATAATAGTAAGGGCACGTCTGATTCTCAGCTTTGCAGGGTTGAGGAGGGTCAGGTGATGAAACCAAATGGCACCTAGGATCCTGGCAGCTTATATTTCTAAAGGAACTCGATTCCTTGGGATCATAATAAGGTCCGTTTTGCTCGAAACAATCATAACAAGGAACACATTGAATCCAATTGAGGTCACTACCAGTATCAAGTATCAAAGAGAAGTGTTTAGGAGGAGTACCAACAAAGACATCAATAAAATACTCTCCTGAGCCAAGACTTACACCAGACTCCAAAGTTGCCACAAGGTGGCCAGGAATCCCACTTGTATAAGATTCAGGTGCTGCTGCTTTTTCAACCACAGGCTTCAAATGCTGCATTGATTGCTTCCTATTGTTGGTTAACCTTGAAATGGCATCTTGGTTCTTCTTCTGAATGGCCTTTGTATGAAGTGACTGAATTCTGGTCAAATCTGTGATTGTAGACTCCAAAACAGACTTTTTTGGCTCAAATTTTCCATCGATCTGCCTATTCAAGTGCAGCTTAACTGTCTTCTTTGGTTCTTCTTCATCATCAAGATCAGAACTTTCTTCTTGGGAAGCCATCTTTTGCGAAAGTTTTGCTTTATTTCGTTTTGACAGGCTGCAACCATTGTTGTTTGTTGAAGAAGAAACTGCATTGAAGCTCACGTGGTCAGGGAATTCTATGCCAGCCAGAGTGGATATATTGGCATTTCCGTTTTTGATTTGATCAGCATGGACTCTAGCAATTGCTTCAAAAGCACCGAAGGAAATCGAAAGAACAAGAACAAGAACGAGACTAAGAGAAACTTTCTCTAACATTGCACTGATCTTCTCTTGTTTGGTCACAGAGAAAATCCCACATGAAATGAAAAAGCAAAGGCCCAAATTTCAAAATTTAAGGCCTAGCTGTTGCGAGGAAAAGCAAGAATCTTTTTCCAAATTCAATAACAACGTAGAGTATAAGCACAAAAACCCAGAAACACAACACAAATACCAAGAAAAATAAATGAGAAAAAAAGGGGCAGAACTCAATAAAAACCAACACCCAGAAAGGAGAAAGGCTT
>JBBYHM010406332.1:0-12631 GCA_038381775.1 Adansonia rubrostipa
GCATCGATTATTTGGGAATAAATGAATCAGCAATTTTTGAGATGCATCTAGGTTTCTTGATTAAACGAGGTTTGTTTAATGTATTCATGGAAATCCAAGAAGGAGAAAAAAAGATTAATTGTAGCTAAAAGATAAGGTTGAAGTATCTTTTCGAAAAGGTAAGGTTGGAGTATCCCCATGGATGACAAATCATTTTGAAAAAAGAAGCTTTTTTTTTTAATCTCAACAATTTTAAAAAGCAGGGTTAGAGTATCCCCTCGAAATGTCAGGGTTGGAGTATCCCCGAGGATGGCAAATTATTTTGACAAAAGAAGGTTTTTTTAATCTTGAAAATTTTGAAAAGTGAGGTTATAGTATCCCCTCAGAAAGGTAGGGTTGGAGTATCCCCAAAAGTGACAAGTTTGACATTCTTTAGCAAAACCTTGTGATTTAGGGAATGTATGAGCCTTTCAACAACTTTTGGCAAAAAAATTATTGTGAATGAGGATAGTAAAGATGTAAAATATGTTTATACCTTGATACGAGCCAATGGGAGGTCAAAGCATGTTCTCGAGTCTGATCGGGGTGATACAGAGACATTCGAATGTCTCGAGATGAAATTCGAGAAGACAACTCAATTTTGACCATAACCGAAAATAGGGGACAGCATCGAGCTATCCGGCTTCCTAAATTTATTCTAAATTGGTTTGAAGGCTTTAGAGGGTGGACAAGATACCGTTAGAAAGCTAACTCGACAAGGGTCAATCTAAAAATATTCCCAATATCCCAGAAAGTCACTTTTCAGGGGAATAAATTTTCAAATTTAGATTAATTACACTATTGGTGTAGCATACAGGGGATAAGGTGCATCAAAATTTGAAAAATCACCCCGGACTTGTTTGGTATCAAAATATTACAAGCGATACCTTTCTAAAAAGGGAATTTCATCAATCTTTTAGAAAAAATGTCTGCAAAATTTGAAAAAAAATCATTTAGTGGGCCTGAAAGGCTAACCAAAATACATGTTTGGATTTCAAAGGTTTCAGATAGCTTAGATTTGAAAAATCTTAATTCTCTCATCCGGACTGATCCGGGGATGAATAAGACTTGTTTTAAAGGTATTTTGACACAATTTCAAAGAAAAATATCATAAAATTCACTGAAAATCGTTTAGGATTTTAAAGTGATTTTTCAATTTGTAATAGTTGTGCTACCAGCAAGAGATAAAGCAAAGCAGGGGATATCTCTCATTTTTTTATGTCTACGGGTCCAAACTTGAGTTATTGATGTTCGAATGTCTATGACTGAAGGGAAAAAGTGGCATAAGCATCACGAACTTATTTGCATAGCCCCGGAGTAGTTTAGGATGATGAAATAGCCCATTAATCATACCACTCAAGGTTTTGACTTAAAATAACAAGGCACAAACATTTAGGAAATAATTGTAAGATCATTTTTGTTTCAAAATCAGAAGATTTGAGCTCGTTTAACCAAGATTCCAGATCTGGAAAAAACTCAATTTTCACCAAGATATTTTGCTAACTTGAAGGAAAATGCTAAGTCCATGCTAACCTTATTGGTTAAGGTTAACATGCTTGGCTTGGGGGGTTTTGAAAATCAATTTTTAACAGCCATCAAACGTGCATTTTGACAAGGATAAGACTATAAACATACAAGGATACAGCAAGTTATGTATTGTGACAAAAAAATGTTATGGATGCTAAAAATGGTGATGATTCATGCAAGTTAAGGTTTAAATGTGCTTGAGATGTGTTAGGCTAATGATTCATACATGGATTAAGGATAACAAGATGCATGGATATGGCCTAAAAAGCATGAGCAAGAGGTATCAAACGAATAAGGATAAAATGAGGCATTTACCACATCAAAGGGGCACTAAGGCATCCAAATCTTAAACTGCCACAACCAAAAGCCATAATAATGCATGATAATCCTAAGAGGGTGATGGAAACATTGAGAGCTCACTAAAATGATGAAGATGCTAAAAAACAAAAAATACAAGTGATAGAGTAAGAAGTTATACCAACAAACTTCAATTTTTGGCCAAATAGTTAGAGCAGTAGAGATAGCTTGAATTTTCCTCTTTTGCTTGTTGTAAATAAGCAAGAAAAAGAGAGAAACAATGAGGTTTTGGTTCTGGTATGGATAAGGGGTGATTTTTAGAATGTGTAAAGATTAAGAGTGAGTGTTTTAAGGCTGTTTTTGGGTAGTGGGTGAAGAGCTACGGGATTTTGGTTTTCTTGGTGTAGGAATGGTTTTTAGAAGTTGAAAATGAGCTGGAATCTAACCTTTTTTCAGTTGAGATAGAAATGGTCTATTTATATTAGCATTTTGGAGCCCAATTGGAGGTGTTTTTGGCTATTTCTCAAAAAGGACAAAGTGATGTCAGCATCGTGGCTATAGGGAGCAACTTGCTACCAATGTGATGGGCATAGGGTGGCTAGTTTAAATGTTGAAATCATTTTCCAGCAAATAGGGTGGCTGATGGTGATATTGGCCAACAACTAGGGAGCAGTAGGGTGATCATATGACATTAACCCCTTTGATCTAATTTAAACTTCAAAAAATGTTTTGATTAATTCAAAAGTCTAAATTCATAATCTTATATGTTTTTTAATCTTTCCTGATGCAAAGAAATAAGTTAAAATCGAGTTTTGGATTAATGGTGGATGAGTAAAAAATGCTCAGACTGTGAAAATGGCCTATATGTATCGATACATCTAGTCCAAAAATTGTATCTATACAATGAACATTGTATTGATAAAATGATTATTGTATCGATACTATGAACCACTACATCGATACTATGAACCATTATATTGATACATGTTGATATGTATCAATACATTTCTTTACAGAATGCATGTTTCAGTCTTGGCATGGCCTAGTATCAATACACGAGGTCCTGTATCGATGTAAAGGCTCATGTATCGATACATCTACATGTTGTATCGATATAAATTGGGACATTTCAAATTTTTGGATCGTTGGAGCATTGTATCGATACATGAGAACCATGTATCGATACATTCAAGTAAAATTATGAATTTTCTCATATATTTTGTCCCCAAACACCTTAAACTACCTCATTTGATGCCACATCTTTGCATTTACCTTTGATATGATCCCTAAGTCTCCTTGACCTCCTTAAAATACTTTTTTGCTGGGCGACAATCATCACCCCCTCTTATGTCTATGCTTCAGATTGCTAAAAATTAGCCCAGACAAAATAAGGTATCTATGGCTGCCCCTCTTTGATCGTTGCTGAGAATTAGGAATAGGGCAAAGACAAATAGACACTATTTTGTCCAGGGTGCATTGACGCTCCTAGAACACTAGGGTGTTAGGTTTTCTAAGGTTTGACCCCTTTAGGTAGGCACAGAGTAACGTGGATCTTTGGTGTGGGTGCCACCAGCTTGTGCGAACTTTGACTCGAGTGCCGCCAGTTTGTGCGGGCTTCAACTTAAACTTGATGCCAACAGCTTGTGTGGGCTTTGAAGAGGTGCCACTGACTTGTGGGCATTGAAAAGATACCACTGACTTATGGGCTTTGAAGAGGTGCCACTAACTTGTAGGCTTTGAAGAAGGGTGCCACTGACTTGCGGGCTTTAAAATGGTGCCATTGACTTGTGGGCTTTGAAGAGGTGCCATTGACTTGTGGTCTTTGAAGAGGTGCCACTGACTTGTGGCCTTTGAAAAGGGTGTCTCTGACTTGCGGGCTTTAAAAGGGTGCCATTGACTTGTGGGCTTTAAAGGGGTGCCATTGACTTGTGGGCTTTGAAGAGATGCCACTGACTTGTGGGCTTTTGAAAAAGGTGCCACTAATTTGTGGGCTTTGAAGAGGTGCCACTGACTTATGGGCTTTAAAGGGTTGCCACTAATTTGTGGACTTTGAAGAGGTGCCACTGACTTGTGGGCTTTTAAGGGGTGCCACTAACTTATGGGCTTTAAAAAGGGTGCCATTAACTTGTAGGCTTTAAAAGGGTTCCACTGACTTGTGGGCTTTAAAAAGGGTGCCACTGACTTGTGAGCTTTAAAAAGGTGCTCTGACTTATGGGCTTTAAAAGGATCCCACTGACTTGTTGGCTTTGCTTGTGGGCTTTAAAAAAGTGCTATGACTTGTGGGCTTTAAAAGGAAACCACTGACTTGTTGGCTTTGAAAAGGGTGCTACTAACTTATGGGCTTTGAAAAGGGTGCCACTGACTTGTGGGCTTTAAAAGGGTGCCACTGACTTATGGGCTTTGAAAGGGGCGCCACTAACTTATGGGCTTGATGTGAGCATGATTGGCATCAGGTTGTTTGCAGACAAGTTTGTTGCCACTAGCTCATATGGGCTTAAGAAGGTTTCTTGATAGATGCTTCCTAAGTAATGCTTGGTTTACGAAGCTCAGAGTTTTTACCAGGGACTCCTTAGAGGTTTGGTGAACCTGGCTTGAAGTAACATTGCAAAAATCATAATGTGTGATGGTAATGTGAATGCATGATATGGAATGCTGTCATGATTACATGATGTGAAGTCTAATATGGGAGATAGTTGTAGTTCTCCTTGTACATCATTCAAATTCTCATAAGGATGGCGATTTGTCTTTCATACGACTATAGATGAAAATTTTCCTAATCTTGCTGGGGATTGTAGGCTGTCCTGGCTCCACTAGGGATATGACTAAAAATCTATTCTTGAGAATTTGGATAGTTATATTTCCCGATTCAGGATGCTTAATCATTTTCCTGACAATTGGAAGGCATTGTAACAAATTTAGAGACTATTTGCCTGATTAGGTTAATGTCTCTAGTTTCGATAGCATTCTGATATAATGCATGGGTCAATTTTTTGGTTAGCTTAAAATGGTTTTTCTTGAGATGTGGCCTGTGAAAGCAAGAAATGGTTTGGTTAATCGCCATGTCGAGCGGCTGTTTGGATATGAAAAGTGCATGATCTTGATGATTAGGGCATGAGCAGAATTCCTTATGCCTTTCTTTTCCTTTCGATGTAATATCAAGATGCCCTGATGCATTTTTCAATTGATTATCAAACATTATCAGTTAAATGACAAGTGCAATGTAAATTGTATAAGGGTTTAAAGAAACAAGGCAATTTTTATTTATGACAACAAAGAGACATAACTCAATATCCTATTTGACAAGCAATTGATAGGGTAGCAAGAAAGATGATCTTTTGGGCGAAAGATGCCTTCGACAATCATGACATGGATGTTCTTTGGGTCTTTTTAGAATCTTTCTTAAACCATAAATGTGACTAGTATGAGCTGATCTTTGAAAGATCTCTAGGATTGCTTTGCATTGTCCTGTAGGTACTCTCAGTTCACGCCCCATCAAAATTGATCTTTTCAAGTCACCCTTGCAGGTTTTCAATTGTAGTTGGGTTAGTTGCCCAGATGCCTTTTTCAAATTTTCACCTAGACCTTTTTCCCTTTTTTTTGTTATTTTTTTTGTTTGTTTTATTTTTTTATTTATGTTTTTTTGTTTTGTTTTATTTTTTTTTTTTGCTTTCTCCTTTTTTTTTAAGGATGCATTTTCGGGTTTTCACCCTTTACGTGTAATATTTTTTGACGAAATCTGAGTTGACTGGGTTAGGCAAGACATTGCCTTCCATTTCTAACAAGATTAGGCCCCTCCAGAGAAGGCTTGTTTCACGACATACGGTCCTTCCCAATTAGGAGTCCACTTGCCCCGTGCATCTTTGTGAATTAGGAGGATCTTTCTTAATACCAATTCGCGTGGGTGAAATTGTAATAGGTGCATCTTTTTATCATGGGCTCGGATCATACGTCTTTGATATATTTGACGGCCTTCATGCATTTTTCCTCGATTAGGTTGAGCTGGTCATATCTGTTCTTGACCCATTTAGCTTCTTCAAGTTTGGTTTCCATCAAGACTCTGAGAGAAGGGATCTCGACTTCGATAGGCAATACAGCTTCCATCCCATAGATAAGGGAAAATGGGGTAGCCCCCGTGGAAGTGCGAACTGAGGTCCGATAGGCGTGAAGTGCAAAGAATAGCTTCTCATGCTAGTCTTTATAAGTCTCGACCATTTTTTAACTATTCTTTTAATGTTTTTATTGGCTGCCTTGACTGCCCTATTTATCTTTGGGTGATAAGGGAAAATTATGATGCTAGATCTTGAATTATGTGCAGACTGCTTGCAACATTTTATTATTTTAGTTGCTCGCGTTGTTTGTGATGATTTGGTTTGGGAGGCCATATCTATAGATGATGTCCTGCTTGGCAAACTTACAGACGGTTGATCTAGTGACATTAGCATATGAGGCAGCTTCCACCCATTTGGTGAAATAGTCAATCACTACCAAGATAAAATGATGCCCATTAGAAGCTCTAGGGGTGATTGGCCTAATCATGTCCATGCCCCACATAGAGAAAGGCCATGGGGCTGTCATGACATGAAATGGTGCTAGAGGGATATGGATCTTGTTAGCATATATTTGACACTTATGGCATTTTCAGGCATAATTGATGCAGTCTCTCTTGAGGGTCAACTAGTAATAACCCGCTTTCATGATTTGCTTGGCCATCTGATGTCCATTAGCATGTGTGCCACAAATCCCTTCATGAACTTCTTCTAGGATCTTTTTGGCTTCAGAAGTGTCCACGCATCTGAGCAATACTTGATCGTGACTCCTTTTGTATAAGATTTTTCCATCAAGAACAAATCCCATAGCTAGCCTTCTGATAGTCCTTTTATCAGTCTCGATTGCATGTTTGGGATATTGCTGATCCTTGATGTAACCAAGGATGTCATAGTACCATGGTAGGCCATCCTTCTCTTTTTTGACACTATGACAATGAACCAGAGTTGTGTAGATGCTCATCTGGATAAGAGCAATGTCTGATTCCTAGTTGACTTTAAACATGGATGATAAGGTAGCCAGAGCATCAGCTATTTGGTTCTCTTCTTGAGGTAAGTGTCAAAAACTAATATCATTAAATTCTTTCTTGAGCTCTACTATTAGCTTCCCATATTGCACCAGTTTGGCATCACGAGTTTGCCACTCTCCTTTTAATTCGTAGATGACTAGGGCCGAATCACTAAACACCTATAATATTTTGACATTCCTCTCAATGGGCGTTGAAGCCCCATGACACAAGCTTTATATTCTGCGATATTATTCGTGTAGTCAAAATTTAGCCTTGCTATGAACGAATAATGACTCTTATCGGGTGACATTAATATTGCCCTAATTCCATGTCCTAGAGCGTTTGATGCTCCATCAAAATACATTTTCCAAGATTGATCTTGGTTAAAGCCATCTTCATTCTCAGAAATGCACATCAGATCTTCATCTGGGAAGTCAAAATTTAAGGGTTCATAGTCATCTGCCACTCGACTTGATAAAAAGTTAGCTATCGCACTACCTTTGATGGCCTTTTGACTAACATAGGCAATGTCGTATTCAGAAAGCAGGACTTGCCATCTAGCTAGCCTTCCTGATAGTGGAGGGGCTTCTTATAGATACTTGATAGGATTGAGCCTTGCAATCAACCATGTGGTGTGATACAGCATGTACTGCCTGAGTCTCTTGGCTGTCCACACTAAAGCACAATATAACTTCTGAACTGTAGAGTAATTATACTCGCATTTCATAAACTTTTTACTTAAGTAGTAGATTACTTGTTCCTTCTTTCCTGACTCATCATGCTGCCCTAATACACAACCCATAGACTTGTTGAAGACTACCACGTAAAGAATTAAAGGTCGATGGGGCACCAGTAGTACCAACACTGGCGAGCTTGACAGATAGTGTTTAACTTTATCAAAGGCTTCTTGACATGCCTCATTCCATTCTCCTGGATTTTGCTTGCGAAGGAGCTGAAAGATAGGGTCGTATTTGTCAGTGAGCTGGGATATGAATCTGGCAATGTAGTTTAGTCTCCCTAAAAAGCTTTTCATTTCCTTTTGGGTTTGAGGTGGTGGCATATCTTGGATGGCTTTGACTTTGCCTAGGTCAACTTCAATGCTTGTTTCGCTAACCATAAAGCCTAAAAGCTTACCCGAAGTGATTCCAAAGGTAAACTTGGCAAGATTCAATTTGAGTTGAAATTTTCATAGCCATTCAAAAAGTTTCTAAAGGTCTATGACATGCTCATCCTCTTTTATTGACTTGGCAATCATGTCATTAATGTAGACCTCAATTTCGTTATGCATCATGTCATGGAATAGGGCTACCATAGCTCGTTGATAGGTTACCCTAGCATTTTTAAGTCCGAAGGGCATGACATTATAGCTAAATGTCCCTTACATGGTTACAAAAGTTATTTTCTCCATGTCTTCAGGCGCTGTCTTGATCTGGTTGTAGCCTAAGAATCCATCCATGAAAGAGAAAAGAGAATTCTTGGCCGTGTTATCTACCAAAGTATCGATATGGGGTCGTGAAAAGTTATCCTTGGGACTAGCTTGATTCAAATCCCTATAATCAACACACATTCATACTTTGCCATCTTTCTTTAGGATTGAGACTATATTAGCAACCCATTTTGGATATTTGGCCACTCCGATAAACCCTATATCAAATTGCTTCTCGACTTCCTTTTTAATTTTGAAAAGCATTTTCGGTTTCATCCTTCTTAACTTTTGCTAGACCAGTTTGCATCCAGGTTTGATGGAAAGCTTGTGGACCACTATATCAATGTCCAATCCTGGCATGTCTTGATATGACCAACTGAATACATCCCAATATTCATAAAGTAGGTCTATCAGCTTGGTTTTAGTTGTCGACTTTATTGAGGTTTCAATTTTAACCTCCTTTTGATCCTCTTGAGTACCCAGATTTATTACTTTCATTGGGTTTTTATGGGGCATGATCTGCTTCTCCAATTGCTCAACTAATCATAAAAGGTCTAGTGGTATGAACCTTTCTTCGAAATCTTTTTTAGGATCGACTTCACTAGTGCAAATTAACTGTTGAAAATCGATCTTCAAAGACCCATCAGACACATCCATGTCACTATAGTCAGGACACGTGAAAGGGCAAAGAAATAAACATTGTAAAAAGCACACACATAATTAAGGGATTTGGATAAAAATGAAGGCAAAAAAGTAATGGAGGCAAAAAGGTTGAAAAGTGATACACAATATGGTGTGATATATGCAAAAGTCATTTCATTGATAAGGTTTGATAAAAGAAATGCCCCTTACATAGGAGACCTATCTATTTTTGGGCGAGGGCAGGTAGGTTTTCATTTCTTAATGTTACATGAAAGGGATAGGAAAAGTGCAAGGGCTTCTATCATGACCCTATCATTAAAATCAAGTCTTGGAGATAAAGGTTGTTAAGTGCTCTGTTTAGGATGACCAAGACATCTTTAGCCTTTTGCTCTTTCGATTGGCTTGGATTAATTCAACCTCTCGAACGAAATATCTCATGGAGAGATGAAAACATTATCGACTCTGACTCTCTCTCTCGACCTAATGATTATGTCACCTCCTTGTTATGGATCCTCTTTTCTTGCTACTTTCTTGAATGTGCATTAGCCTTAAATCCTAAGCCTTTTTTGTTGGCTTGAGTTGTGACTTGTAAGGCTCGGGCCATCCCTTATAGATTCTTGTCGAGCCCTTTTTCAGCACGGGAACCTTTGCCAACAGTCATTTTTAAACCTAAGTGGGTACTCTTTGACAGGTGGGGTTTAACTATTGGTAATCCTTCTCCCATAAATATCGTATTGACAAACTCGAAGGATTGGAATGATGAATCTGGTGCATCTTCATTAGGCTCTATTTAGATATCCTCAGCAGTGGTGATCATTTATTCTTTAGCTCTAATGGTGACTACTTTGTCATCTATCACAAATTTGAGCTTCTGATGGAGAGAGGATGGGATGGCTCCGACGGAGTGTATCCATGGCCTTCCTAATAGGTAGTTGTAAGAAGGATTAATATCCATAACTTAGAAATCAACTTCATATGTACATGGGCCTCTCTGAAACTAGGTTGTGATATTTTCAATTACTCTATGACATGTTCCATCAAAAGCTCAGACTATGGTATGGCTACTCTTGATGTTGGACTGATCGATAGGGAGTTTGCTTAATGTAGTCATAGGCATAACATTAAGGGCTGACCCATTATCTATGAGTACTTTGAGCAAAATGCATCCCTTGCAATGGGTAGTGATATGCAGAGCTTTATAACTGCCCCTGCCTCTGGGTAGGATCTCATCAGCAGTGAAGGAGATATAATTATCCATAATGTTGTTCACTAGCTGATACAACTTGTCCACAGGGATGTCTGAGGGCACATATGCTTCGTTTTCAATAATGCATTTCAGTGAGCCTCTGAATTAAGAAGTAGAGATAGCATAGAAATCTTTTGGGTTGTTTGCTTAACTGGTCTACAATACAGTATTCACTGTGCTTAATGAACTTGAGAAACTCCATGGCTTATCTTTCACTTACTGCTTCCTTAACTTTTTCAGGCTCGAAATTCTTTGCTTATGCCTGAGTGGTACTAGTGCTTAGAAATGCATCAACCTTTTGCTTTTCTTGAGTTTGGGGAGCATAACACCTGTCGCTACGAGTTAGATGACTAACTCCTGATAGTTCCATTGCAGTAGTTGAGGGAATTAGTTCTCCGATCATCACAATCTGATTCTTGTATTTTCATGGAATAGCTTTGTTGCTCTTATATGGGAATGGTTAGGTACTTCCATAACTAACTTCGTTATAAGTGTTAAAGGACTGACCGTGGGACTTGACTTGCCATAAAGAATGAGGGGTCAGTTTTTCTCGTAAGGTGGCTGCATGGTTTCATCTCCAATCATATTGATAGATTCAGCAGCAGATGTGATCTCATGATAGAATTCTATCTGGCCTCCATTCATCATTCTTTGAACCATGGACCTAAACTCCCTACATGTTTGTAGGGTATGACCTACAACTGTATGGAAGTCACAAAAGTTATTAGGATTATCTTCCAATTTTTTTGTTGCGTTGAGTAACCCGACCTGAATTAATGCTTGCTAGACCAAGAACATTGGCATCCTTACATCCTCTATGCTTGCCTTTACTTCATATTTGTTCTTAATGTCAATCATGTTTGTAGCTAGCTCAGTGTGGTTCGGTAAAGGATTGGTAGTAACATTTGGTCCCTAGTTCATCCCGAACTATAAGACTTTTGAGTTAATTAGATTTTGCATGTTTAGTTTGAAAGATATGCAGTTTTTAATGTCATGCCCTGATGCCCCAGCAAGGCATTCACAGTAGGCATTAGGGTTGTACCATTACGGGTATGGTGGCTTCTTTTCTAGGACATAGCTTGGGGCCACTAAATGATTTTGAAGCAAAGTCTGGTAGAGCTCCTTATAGGTCATAGGGATGGGATCAAATTGTTGTCTTTATTGATTTGCACCTTGATTACCAGGTGCATTATTGGTTGCTCGATTTGTACTTTGGTGACTTTGTGAAGGGTATCTTTGTGGTAGGTTGGATGGGATTGCAAAGGATGGGTTATAGGTTATGGCATTAATTGGCTGAGGGGGTATGGTGATAGGGCGAGAATATAGCGTGCTTGGGTAGTAAGGGTCAGGTATTTGATGCCGTTTTGGCTGAGATGAGCTAGCATAACTTATGGCACTGGCCACTCCTTCCTTTTTTTTACTGACAATAGGGTTCTTGCTTGATCCAGACTTTTCCTCGGCTAACATTCTACCACTCTTAAATGTTGCGTTAATCATTTCTCCAGAAAGGACTAGGTCTGCAAATTTCCTGGTGGTATTTCCTACCAGCTTCCTCTCTCCTCCTTTGGGCATATTGCTTGAAGCTTTCAGTGGATTTCTTCTCAAAATTCATTAAGGAAAGTTGATCCAGTGCCCAATCCGACACGTGCTGGTATTGATTTAGAAAACCCTTAGCCAAGTTAGCCTATGATTGGATTTTCACATTGTCTAGCTCGATATACCACCGCACTGCTGCCCCAATGAGGCTATGCTGGAAGCAATGGATGAGGAGCTTTTCATCTTTCTCGTACCCAGCCATCTTTCGTAGCTACATTCAGATATGGACAGAAGGGTCGATGGTTCATTAAATCAAACTCTGGGACTTTGAATTTTTGGGGAATGATAAGGTTGGACACCAAAGACAATACTTATGCGTTAAGAGCTCTGAACTTGTCACTCCCCTTGATAGCTTGGAGATGTTTTTCTAGTAGCTAGAATTTGTTCACTTCTTTTGCAGTCATGGTAGGCTTTTGACTTTCTATTTTCTCTGGTTCCTCATGGTCAAGGGTTATCGAATTTGCTAATGAGGCTCTTGCATTTATCCCTTTAAGTGCCAAGAATGAATTGACCTACCGTAATGGGATTTAGGTAGATAATTGATGGAGCCTGAGCAGCAAGTGTAGGAGCAAGCTATTGTTCTTATCTAGTTTCCCCTTGGGCAGGTTCTGCATTATTGGCAGGGGACTTTCAACGTTAGAAAGATCATTCCTTGTTTCAGTAGTGCTAGCTTGCCCTTTTTCTTTCATAAAGGTGGTCATTAGTTCCATAAGTTTTGCAATTTGATTTTGCATTTTGTATTGCTGACTAAGCATCTGGTCTTGTGATTCCTTAACCATTAGCTCAAGTCACTTAATATGAGCTTCATGATCACTCTCCATGATTT
>JBBYHM010406341.1:0-12630 GCA_038381775.1 Adansonia rubrostipa
TAGGATTATGTTTAGGATTTTAAGTTATTTAGATAAGTCCTAATCAGATTAGGATTAGGAATGAACTTTTCCTTATTCACTAGGATTTCCTTGCTCAGTTATGGCTCTACAGATTTGTGGCCTATATAAGGGAGTCTTATTCATGTTATTCAGCAGATTTGAATAGAAGAAAAAAAACTTAAGAGTCTCTTCACTTTGTGAGAACCCCTTTTTCGTTTGTTAAATAAGAACTCAATTTGATATTATTAGGGTAAATTATAGCAATCAAAATTCTTATAACTTTGGTTCTAATCAGCAAGTTTGATTAGGGCCAAGTTCTCTTTGCTTGACTTTGAAGATGATCCTAGGGTTCTAATTCCATCCAATCGGGTTTTAGTCTGTGCTTTCATCCCAAGGTTCGCATTAATTATGACAATCCAAGTTTGTCTCATTCCATGAATGAAGATTAATTATAAGGAAAATGATGGAAAGAATAGCTTTTCTTGCATATCCAAAGCATCATTATCATGTATTCCAAAGAGAAGAACATTATTGTAGCACCCATAACAAAAAGAATGGAGATTATTCCAGGTATCCAAGTTTGTCTCATTCCATGAATGAACATTAATTATAAGAAAAATGGTGGACAGAAAAGCTTTTCCTGCATATCTAAAGCATCAATATCATGTATCCAAATGAGGAGAACATGATTGTAGTGCCCATAACAAAAAGAATGGAGATTATTACGGATATCCAAGTTTTCCCATTCCATGAATGAACATTAATTATAAGGAAAATGGTGGAAAAAAAGCTTTTCTTGCAAATCCATAGCGTCAATACCATGTATCCCAATGAGAAGAACATGATTGTAGTGCCCATAACAAAAAGAATGGAGATGATTATAAGTATCCAAGTTTGTCTCATTCCATGGACGAACATTAGTTATAAGGAAAATGGTGGAAAGAAAAGCTTTTCTTGCAAATCCAAAGCATCAATATCATGTATCCCAATGAGAAGAACATGATTGCAATGCCCATAACAAAATGAATGGAGATGATTATGAGTATCCAAGTTAGTCTCATTCCACAGATGAACATTAGTTATAAGGAAAATGGTGGAAAGAAAAGCTTTTCTTGCAAATCCAAAGCATCAATATCGTGTATCCCAATGAGCAGAACATGATTCTACTACCCATAACAAAAAGAATGGAGATTACTATGACAATCCAAGTTTGTCTCATTCCAAGAATGAATATTAATTATAAGGAAAATGATGGAAAGAATAGCTTTTCTTGCAAATCCAAACAATCATTATCATGTATTCCAATGTGAAGAACATGATTGTAGTGCCCATAACAAAAAGAATAGAGTTTACTCCAGGTATTCAAGTTTGTCTCATTCCATGAATGAACATTAATTATAAGGAAAATGGTGGAAACAAAAGCATTTCTTGCAAATCCAAAGCATCAATATCGTGTATCCTAATGAGAAGAACTTGATTGCAGTGCCCATAACAAAAAGAATGGAGATTATTATGGGTATCCAAGTTTACTCATTCCACGAATGAACATTAATAACAAGGAAAATGGTGGAAAGAAAAGCTTTTCTTGCAAATCCAAAGCATCAATATCATGTATCCCAATGAGATGAACATGATTGTAGTGCCCATAACAAAAGTAATAGAGATTATTATGACAATCCAAGTTTGCCTCATTCCATGAATGAACATTAATTATAAGGAAAATGGTTGGAGGAAAAGCTTTTTTGGCAAATCCAAAGCATCAATATCATGTATCCCAATGAGAAGAACATGATTGCAGTGCCCATAACAAAAGGAATGGAGACAATTATGAGTATCCAAGTTTGTCTCATTCCATGATGAACATTAGCTATAAGGAAAATGCTGGAAAGAAAAGCTTTTCTTGGAAATCCAAAGCATCAATATCATGTATCCCAATGAGAGAAACATGATTGCAGTGCCCATAACAAAAAGAATGGAGATTATTATGGGTGTCCAAGTCTTCCCATTCCATGAATGAACATTAATTATAAGAAAAATGCTGAAAAGAAAAGCATTTCTTGCAAATCCAAAGCATCAATATCTTGTATCCCAATGAGAAGAACATGATTGCAGTGTCCATAACAAAAAGAATCGAGATGATTATGAGCATCCAAGTTTGTCTCATCCCATGAATGAACTTTAGTTATAAGGAAAATGGTGGAAAGACAAGCTTTTCTTGCATATCTAAAGCATCAATATCATGTATCCCAATGAGAAGAACATGATTGCAGTGCCCATAACAAAAAGAATAGAGTTGATTACGAGTATCCGAGTTTGTCTCATTCCATGGATGAACATTAGTTATAATGAAAATAGTGAAAAGAAAAGCTTTTCTAGCAAATCCAAAGCATCAATATCGTGTATCCCAATGAGAAGAACATGATTGCAGTGCCCATAACAAAATGAATGGAGATGATTACGAGTATCCAAGTTTGTCTCATTCCACAGATGAACATTAGTTATAAGGAAAATGGTGCAAAGAAAAGCTTTTCTTGCAAATCCAAAGCATCAATATCGTGTATCCCAATGAGCAGAACATGATTCTACTACCCATAACAAAAAGAATAGAGTTGATTACGAGTATCCGAGTTTGTCTCATTCCATGGATGAACATTAGTTATAAGGGAAATGGTGGAAAGAAAAGCTTTTCTTGCAAATCGAAAGCATCAATATCGTGTATCCTGATGAGAAGAACATGATTGCAGTACCCATAACAAAAAGAATGGAGATGATTACGAGCATCCAGGTTCGTCTCATTCCATGGAGGAACATTAGTTATGAGGAAAATGGTGGAAAGAAAAGCTTTTCTTGCAAATCCAAAACATCAATATCATGTATCCCAATGAGAAGAACATGATTGCAGTGCCCATAACAAAAGGAATGGAGATGATTACGAGTATCCAAGTTTGTCTCATTCCATGAATAAACATTAATTATAAGGAAAATGGTGGAAAGAAAAGCTTTTCTTGCAAATCCAAAGCATCAATATCGTGTATCCCAATGAGAAGAACATGATTCTACTGCCCATAACAAAAAGAATGGAGATTACTATGACTATCCATGTTTGTCCCATTCCTTGAATGAACATTAATTATAAGGAAAATGATGGAAAGAATAGATTTTCTTGCAAATCCAAAGCATCATTGTCGTGTATTCCAATGAGAAGAACGTGGTTGTAGCACCCATAACAAAAAGAATGGAGCTTATTCAAGTTATCCAAGTTTGTCCCATTCCATGAATGAACATTAATTATAAGAAAAATGGTGGAAAGAAAAGCTTTTCTTGCATATCCAAAGCATCAATATCGTGTATCCTAATGAGAAGAACATGATTGTAGTGCCCATAATGAAAAGAATGGAGATTATTATGGGTACCCAAGTTTTCTCATTCCATGAAAAAACATTAATTATAAGGAAAATGGTGGAAAGAAAAGCTTTTCTCGGAAATCCAAAGCATCAATATCGTGTATCACAATGAGATGAACATGATTGCAATACCCATAAGGAAAAGAATGGAGATGATTATGAGTATCCAAGTTTGTCTCATTCCACAGATAAACATTAGTTATAAGGAAAATGGTGGAAAGAAAAGCTTTTCTTGCAAATCGAAAGCATGAATATCATGTATCCCAATGAGAAGAACATGATTGCAGTGCCATAACAAAAAGAATGGAGATTATTATGACTATCCAAGTTTGTCTCATTCCACGGAGGAACATTAGTTATAAGGAAAACGGTGGAAGGAAAAGCTTTTCATCCAAATTGAAAGCATCAATATCGTGTATCCCAATGAGAAGAACAAGATTGCAGTGCCCATAACAAAAAGAATGGAGATGATTACGAGTATCCAAGTTTATCTCATTTCATGGACGCACATTAATTATAAGGAAAATGGTGGAAAGAAAAGTTTTTCTTGCAAAACCAAAGCATCAATATCGTGTATCCCAATGAGAAGAACATGATTGTACTGCCCATAACAAAAAAAAATGGAGATTATTGTGACTAATCCAAGTTTGTCTCATTCCATGAATGAACATTAATTATATTGAAAATGGTGGAAAGAAAAGCTTCTCTTGCATATCCAAAGCATCAATATCATGCATCCCAATGAGAAGAAAATGATTGCAGTGCCCATAACAAAAAGAATGGAGATGATTACATCCACCCAAGTTTTCTCATTCCATGAATAACATTTATTATAAGGAAACTGGTGGAACGAAAAGCTTTTCTTGCAAATCCAAAGCATCAATATCATGTATCTCGATGAGAAGAGCATGACTGTAGTGCCTATAACAAAACGAATGGAGATTATTACGAGATCCAAGTTTGTCTCCTTTCACGGATGAACATTAATTACAAGGAAAATGATGGAAAGAATAGCTTTTTTTACAAATCCAAATCATCATTATAGTGTATTCCAATGAGAAGAACATGATTGTAGCACCCAAAACAAAAAAAATGGAGATTATTACTGGTATCCAAGTTTGTCTCCTTCCATGAATGAACATTAATTATATTAAAAATGGAGGAAAAAAAAGCTTATCTTGCATATCCAAAGCATCAATATCGTGTTTCCCAATGAGAAGAACATGATTGTAGTGCCCATAACAAAAAGAATGGAGATGATTATGAGTATCCAAGTTTATCTTATTCCACGGATGAACATTGGTTAAAAGGAAAATGGCAGAAAGAAAAGCTTATCTTGCAAATCCAAAGCATCAATATCGTACATCCTAATGAGAAGAACATGATCGTACTGCCCATAACAAAAAGAATGCAGAATATTATGACTATCCAAGTTTTCTCATTCCATGAATGAACATTAATTATAAGGAAAATGATGGAAAGAATAGCTTTTCTTGTAAATCCAATGCATCATTATCATGTATTCTAATGAGAAGAACATGATCGTAGCACCCATAACAAAAAGAATGGAGATTATTCCAGGTATCCAAGCTTGTCCCATGCCATGAATGAACATTAATTATAAGGAAACTGATGGAAGGAAAAGCTTTTCTTGCATATCCAAAGCAACAATATCGTGTATCCTAATGAGAAGAACATGATTGCAGTGCCAATAACAAAAAGAATGGAGATGATTATGAGTATCCACGTTTGTCTCATTCCAGGGATGAACGTAAATTATAAGGAAAATGGTGGAAAGAAAAGCTTTTCGTGCAAATCAAAAGCATCAATATCGTGCGTCCCAATGAGAGGAACATGATTCCGGTGCCCATAAAGAAAAGAATGGAGATGATTATGAGTATCCAAGTTTGTCTCATTCCATGGATGAACATTAGTTATAAGGAAAATGGTGGAAAGAAAAGCTTTTCATGCAAATCCAAACCATTCGTATCGTGTATCCCAATGAGAAGAACATGATTGCAGTGCCCATAACAAAAAGAATGGAGATCATTATGAGTTTCCAAGTTTGTCTCATTCCACATATGAACATAAGTTATGAGGAAAATGGTAGAAAGAAAAGCTTTTTCGACAAATCCAAAGCATCAATATCGTGTATCCCAATGAGAAGAACATGATTCTACTGCCTATAACAAAAAGAATGGAGATTATTATGACTATCCAAGTTTGTCTCATTCCTTGAACAAACATTAATTATAAGGAAAATGATGGAAAGAATAGCTTTTCTTGCAAACCTAAAGCATCATTGTCGTGCATTCCAATGAGAAGAAAATGATTGTAGTGCCCATAACAAAGAGAATGGAGATTATTCTAGGTATCCAAGTTTGTCCCATTCCATGAATGAACATTAATTGTAAGGAAAATGGTGGAAAGAAAAGCTTTTCTTGCAAATCCAAAGCATCAATATCGTGTATCCTTATAAGAAGAACATGATTCTACTGCCCATAATGAAAAGAGTGGAGATTATTATGACTATCTAGGTTTGTCTCATTCCTTGAATGAACATTAATTATAAAGAAAATGATGGAAAGAATAGCTTTTCTTGCAAATCCAAAGCATTATTATCATGTATTCCAATGAGAAAAACATGATTGTAGCACCCATAACTAAAAGAATGGAGATTAATCTGGGCATCCAAGTTTGTTCCATTCCATGAATGAACATTAATTATAATGAAAATGGTGAAAGGAATACCTTTTCTTGCAAATCCAAAGCATCAATATCATGTATCCTAATGAGAATAACACGATTGTAGTTCCCATAACAAAATGAATGGAGATTATTATGGGTATCCAAGTTTTCTTCATTCCATGTATGAGCATTAATTATAAGGAAACTAGTGGAAAGAAAAGCTTTTCTTGCAAATCCAAGGCATTAATATCGTGTATCCTAATGAGAAGAACATGATTGCAGTGCCCATAACAAAAAGAATGAAGATGATTACGAGTATCCAAGTTTGTCCCATTCGAGGAATGAACATTAATTATAAGGAAAATTATGGAAAAAAAAGCTTTTCTTGCATATCCAACGCATCAATGTCATGTATCCTAATGTGAAGAACATGATTGCAGTGCCCATAACAAAAAGAATAGAGATGATTACGAGTATCCACGTTTGTCTCATTCCACAGATGACATAAATTATAAGGACAATGGTGAAAAAAAAGCTTTTCTTGCAAATCAAAAGCATCAATAATGTATCCCAATGAGAAGAACATGATTGCAGTGCCCATAACGAAAAGAATGGAGATGATTATGAGTATCGAAGTTTGTCTTATTCCATGGATGAACATTAGTAATAAGGAAAATGGTGGAAAAAAAAGCTTTTCTTGCATATCGAAAGCATCAATATCATGTATCCCAATGAGAAGAACATGATTGTAGTGCCCATAACAAAAAAATGGAGATGATTACGAGTATCCAAGTTTGACCCATTCCATGAATGAACATTAATTATAAGGAAAATGGTGGAAAGAAAAGCTTTTCTTGCAAATCCAAAGCATCAATATCATGTATCCCAATGAAAAGAAGATGACTCTACTGCCCATAACAAAAAGAATGGAGATTATTATGACTATCCAAGTTTGTCTCATTCCTTGATTGAACGTTAATTGTAAGGAAAATGATGCAAAGAATCGCTTTTTTTGCATATCCAAAACATTATTATCGTGCATTCCAATGAGAAAAACATGATTGTAGCGCCCATAACAAAAAGAATAGAGATCATTACAGGTATCCAAGTTTGTCCCATTCCATCACTGAACATTAATTATAAGGAAAATGGTGGAAATAAAAGCTTTTCTTGCAAATCCAAAGCATCAATATCATGTATCCCAATGAGAAGAATGTGATTGTACTGCCCATAACAAAAAAATGGAGAATGTTATGACTATCCAAGCTTGCCTCATTCCATGAACGAACATTAATTATAAGGAAAATGATGGAAATGATAGCTTTTCTTGCAAATCCAAAGCATCATTATCGTGTATTCCAATGAGAAGAACATGATCGTAGCACCCATAACAAAAAGAATGAAGATTATTCCAGGTATCCAAGTTTGTCCCATTCCATGTATGAACATTAATTATAAGGAAACCGGTGTAAGGAAAAGCTTTTCTTGCATATTCAAAGCATCAATATTGTGTATCCTAATGAGAAGAACATGATTCTAGTGCCCATAACAAAAAGAATAGAGATGATTATGAGTATCCACATTTGTCTCATTCCATGGATAAACATAAATTATATGGAAAATGGTGAAAAGAAAACTTTTCTTGCAAATCAAAAGCATCAATATCGTGTATCCCAATGAGAAAAACATGATTGCAGGGCCCATAACAAAAAGAATAAAGATGATTATGAGTATCCAAGTTTGTCTCATTCCATGGATGAACATTAGTTATAATGAAAATGGTGGAAACAAAAGCATTTCATGCAAATCCAAAGCATCAATATCGTGTATCCCAATGAGAAGAACATGATTGCAGTGCCCATAACAAAAAGAATGGAGATCATTATGAGTATCCAAGTTTGTCTCATTCCACGTATGAACATTAGTTATGAGGAAAATGGTGGAAAGAAAAGCTTTTCCTACAAATCCAAAGCATCAATATCATGTATCCCAATGAGAAAAACATGATTCTACTACCCATAACAAAAAGAATGGAGATTATTATGACTATCCAAGTTTGTCTTATTCCTTGAACAAACGTTAATTATAAGGAAAATGATGGAAAGAATAGCTTTTCTTGCAAACCCAAAGCATCAATGTCGTGTATTCCAATGAGAAGAACATGATTGTAGTGCCCATAACAAAAAACATGGAGATTATTCCAGGTATCCAAGTTTGTCCCATTCCAAGAATGAACATTAATTATAAGGAAAATGGTGGAAAGAAAAGCTTTTCTTGCATATCCAAAGCTTCAATATCGTGTATCCTAATGAGAAGAATATGATTCTAGTGCCCATAAAGAAAGGAATGGAGATTAGTATCGGTATCGAAGTTTTCTCATTCCATGAAAGAACATTAATTATATGGAAAATGGTGGAAAGAAAATCTTTTCTTGCAAATCCAAAGCTTTAATATCATGTATCCCAATGAGATGAACATGATTGCAGTGCCCATAACAAAAAGAATGGAGATGATTATGAGTATCCAAGTTTGTCTCATCCCACGGATGAACATTAATTATAAGGAAAATAATGGAAAGAAAAACTTTTCTTGCAAATCCAAAGCATCAATATCTTGTATCCAAATGAGAAGAACATGATTGTAGTGCCTATAACAAAAGGAATGGGGATGATTACGAGCATCCAAGTTTATCCCATTCCATGAATGAACATTAATTATAAGGAAAATGGGGGAAAGAAAAGTTTTCTTGCAAATCTAAAGCATCAATATCGTGTATCCCAATGAGAAGAACATGATTATACTGCCCAAAACAAAAAGAATGGAGATTATTATGACTATCCAAAGTGTCTTATTCCTTGACCAAACATTAATTGCAAGGAAAATGATATGAAGAATAGCTTTTCTTGCATATCCAAAGCATCATTATCATGCATTCTAAAGAGAAGAACATGATTGTAGCTCCCATGACAAAAAGAATGGAGATTATTCTAGGTATCCAAGTTTGTCCCATTCCATGAATGAACATTAATTGTAAGGAAAATGGTGGAAAGAAAAGCTTTTCTTGCAAATCCAAAGCATCAATATCGTGTATCCCAATGAGAAGAACATGACTCTACTGCCCATAATGAAAAGAGTAGAGATTCTTATGACTATCCAAGTTTGTCTCATTCCTTGAACGAACATTAATTATAAGGAAAATGATGGAAAGAATAGCTTTTCTTACTAATCCAAAGCATCATTATCATGTATTCCAATGAGAAGAACATGATTGTGGCACCCATAACAAAAAGAGTGGAGATTATTCCAGGTATCCAAGTTTGTCCCATTCCATGAATAAACATTAATTATAAGGAAAATGGTGGAAAGAAGAGCTTTTTTTGCAAGTCCAATGCATCAATATCATGTATCCTAATGAGAAGAACACGATTGTAGTTCCCATAGCAAAAAGAATGGAGATTATTACGGGTATCCAAGTTCTCATTCCATGAATGAACATTAATTATAAGGAAAATGGTAGAAAGAAAAGCTTTTCTTGCAAATCCAAAGCATTAATATCATGTATCCTAATGAGAAGAACATGATTGTCGTGCCCATAATTAAAAGAATATAGATTATTACGGGTATCGAAGTTTTCTCATTCCATGAAAAAGCATTAATTATAAGGAAAATGGCGGAAAGAAAATCTTTTCTCGCAAATCCAAAGCATTAATATCGTGTATCCCAATGAGATGAACATGATTACAGTGCCCATAACAAAAAGAATAGAGATGATTATGAGTATCGAAGTTTGTCTCATCCCACGGATGAACATTAATTATAAGGAAAATAATGGAAAGAAAAGCTTTTCGTGCAAATCCAAAGCATCAATACTGTGTATCCCAATGAGAAGAACATGATTGTAGTGCCTATAATAAAAAGAATAGAGATGATTATGAGTATCCAAGTTTGTCCCTTTCCATGAATGAACATTAATTATAAGGAAAATGGTGGAAAGAAAAGTTTTTCTTGCAACTCCAAAGCATCAATATCTGTATCCCAATGAGAGGAACATGATTGTAGTGCCCATAACAAAAAGAATGGAGATGATTACGGGCATCCAAGTTTGTCCCATTCCATGAATGAACATTAATTATAAAGAAAATAGTGGGAAGAAACGCTTTTCTTGCAAATCCAAAGCATCAATATCGTGTATCCCAATGAGAAGAACATGATTCTATTGCCCATAACAAAAAGAATGGAGATTATTATGACTATCCAAGTTTGTCTCATTCCTTGACCGAACGTTAATTGTAAGGAAAATGATGCAAAGAATAGCTTTTCTTGCATATCCAAAGCATCATTATCATGTATTCCAATGAGAAGAACATGATCGTAGTGCCCATAACGAAAAGAATGGTGATTATTCCAGGTATCCAAGTTTGTCCCATTCCATGAATAAACATTATTTGTAAGGAAAATGGTGGAAAGAAAAGCTTTTCTTGCAAATCCAAAGCATCAATATCATGTATCCCATTGAGAAGAACATGATTCTACTACCCATAACAAAAAGAGTGGAGAATATTATGACTATCCAGGTTTGTCTCACTCCTTAAATGAACATTAATTATAAGGAAAATGATGGAAAGAATAGCTTTTCTTACAAATCCAAAGCATCATTATCCTGTATTGCAATGAGAAGAACATGATTGTAGTGCCCATAACAAAAAGAATGGAGATTATTCCAGGTATCCAAGTTTGTCCCATTCCATGAATGAACATTAATTATAAGGAAAATAGAGGAAAGAATAGCTTTTCTTGCAAATCCAAAGCATCAATATCATGTATCCCAATGAGAAGAACATGATTTTAGTTCCCATAAAAAAAAGAATGGAGATCATTATGGGTATCCACGTTTTCTCATTCCATGAATAAACATTAATTATAAGGAAAAAGGTGGAAGGAAAAGCTCTTCTTGCAAATCCAAAGCATTAAGATCGTGTACCCTACTGAGAAGAACATGATTGCAGTGTCCATAAGAAAAGTGATGAAGATGATTACGAGTATCCAAGTTTGTCCCATTCCATAATGAACATTAATTATAAGGAAAATGGAGGAAAGAAAGGCATTTCTTGCATATCCAAAGCATCAATATCATGTATCCTAATGAGAAGAACATGATTGCAGTGCCCATAACAAAAAGAATGGAGATCAGTATGGGTATCCACGTTCTCTCATTCCATGAATGAACATTAATTATAAGGAAAATGGTGGAGAGAGAAGCTCTTCTTGAAAATCCAAAGCATTAATATCGTGTATCCCAATGAGAAGAACATTATTGTAGTGCCCATAACAAAAAGAATGGAGATGATTTTGAGTATCCAAGTTTGTCTCATTCCACGATGAACATTAGTTATAAGGAAAATGGTGGAAAAAAAAGCTTTTCTTGCAAATCCAAAGCATCAATATCGTGTATCTCAATGAGAAGAACATGATTCTACTACCCATAACAAAATGAATAGAGATTATTGTGACTTTCCATGTTTCCCTCATTCCTTGAACGAACATTAATTACAAGGAAAATAATGGAAAGAATAGATTTTCTTGCAAATCCAAAGCATCATTATCATGTATTCCAATGAGAAGAACATGATTGTAGCACCCATAACAAAAAGAATGGAGATTACTATGACTGTCCAAGTTTGTCTCTTTTCACGAAAGAACAATAATTATAAGGAAAATGACGAAAAGAACAGCTTTTCTTGCAAATCCAATGCATCATTATCGTGTATTCCAATGAGAAGAACATGATTATAGTGCCCATAACAAAAAGAATGGGGATTATTACAGGTATCCAAGTTTGTCTCATTCCATGAATGAACATTAATCATATTGAAAATGGTGGAAAGAAAAGCTTCTCCTGCATATCCAAAGCATTAATATCGTGTATCCCAATGAGAAGAACATGATTGCAGTGCCCATAACAAAAAGAATGGAGACAATTACGAGTATCCAAGTTTGTCTCATTCCACGGATGGACATTAGTTATAAGGAAAATGGTAGAAAGAAAAGCTTTTCTTGCAAATTCAAAGCATCAATATCGTGTATCCCAATGAGAAGAACATGACTCTACTACCCATAACAAAAAGAATCGAGATTACTATGACTATTCAAGTTTGTCTCATTCCATGAATGAATATTAATTATAAGGAAAATGATGGAAAGAATAGCTTTTCTTGCAAATCCAAAGAATCATTATCATGTATTCTAATGAGGGGAACATGATTGTAGCACCCACAACAAAAAGAATGGAGACTATTAGGACGATCCAAGTTTGTCTCATTCCATGAATGAACATTAATTACAAGGAAAGTGATGGTAAGAATAGCTTTTCTTGCAAATCTAAAACATCAATATCATGTATCCTAATGAGAAGAACATGATTGTAGTGCCTACAAAAAAAGAATCGAGATTATTACGGGTCTCCAAGTTTTCTCATTCCATGAATGAACATTAATTATAAGGAAAATGATGGAAAGAAAAGCTTTTCTTGCAAATCCAA